>JAQZBX010106358.1:0-10756 GCA_029593785.1 Cabassous unicinctus
CTTTATCCTTTTGATTTTGTATGGCATATCTTATTTTTGTCTCTCTTTTTACCCTTTTAGTTACTCTGATAACTTCATTTCTACACTCTCTTCTAAGCTTTGCTCTCCTGTCTTTTCCTTTCATCTACAGAACTGCTGTTAGTATTTCTTGTGGGGCTGGTCTTTAAACAAATTCTTTCACTACCTGTTTATCTGTGAACATCTTAAACTCTTCCTCAGTTTTGAATGGCAGTTTTGCTGAGTAAAAATCCTTGGCTGGCAGTTTTTTTTGTTTAGTACCTTAAAGATATCATAACCCTGCTTTCTTGCCTCCATGGTTTCTAATGGGATATCTGTACTTAGTCTTATTCAGGATCCCTTGTATGTGGTGAATCACTCTTCTCTTGCTGCTTTCAAAATTCTCTATCTTTTGAATTTGACATTCTTATTTACGTGTGTTTTGTAGTAGATCTATTAGGATTTATTTTGTTTGGTGTACATTACACTTCTTGGTCATGTATATTTATGTCTTTCATAAGAGTCAGGGAATTTTAGGTCGTTTTTCCTCAAATAGTCTTTAAATACCTTTTCACTTCTCTTCTCTTTCTGGGACACCCAGGACATGTAATATTGTGCTTTATGCTGTCTCCTAAATCCCTGAGGTACTGCTGTTTTTTTCTTTTTTCCTATTTGTTCTTTTGACAGTATGATGTCATTTGTCCTCTCTTCTAGTTTGCTGATTCTTTCTCCAGTTCAAATTTCCTGCTGTATGCCACTAGAGTATTTTTACTCTCTATTATTTTGCCTTTAATGCCAATAATTTCTGTTTTTTTAAAAACTTTCAATTTTTTATGCTCACAAATTGTCTTCTTAATATCATTTAGCTCTCTATCTATATTTTTCTTTATCTCCCTGTATTAATTTAGGTCTATTTGAAGTTCTTTGTTCAATTGTTTTAAATTCTTTGTCTCCAGTGAAGTTTTAATTTGTTCTTTTGACTGAGGTATATCTTCCTGTTTCTTAGTATGGTTTGTAAACTTTTGCTGAGGTCTAAGCATCTGATTATCCTGATGAATAAACACTGAAGGTCCATTTCTTCCTCCTGTCTAGGGTTTTATTGTTTATTAGCTTTGTGTTAAGGCTCTTCTTTGACTCTTGGTCCAACTTATTTTGGATATTTAGAGTACTCCATGTTTAACTGTTCAGATTTTCTCAGCTCTTCATCTGGTTCTTTACCTGGATATGTGGTACAGTATTAATATTGCACTTTTTTTCACAATTGTTAGGCCTCCAGGAGAAAGTTTCCTTTCCTCTGTTCCTTCTCTGGAATCTTGAACTATTATGTTTGTTTTTGTGCAAAATTTCATCCCCAGCTCCTATGATTTGTTTAAATTTTCTCCCTCATTCAGTGCCCCCTTCTTTAAATGTTTTGGTACTTTGTTCCTTCCTGTCTTACAGCAGTCTTATCCACACCCCACCTTTTATTTCTGTGAGGCTTTACTGCTTCCAATTACTTCCCCATTAACATATATATCCTGCCCCATGTACCCAGATGTTGTCAAAGCATAAATGTGGTCAATCCAAAAATATCCATTTTGTTTTTAGTTTTTCCAGCCAATAGAAATTAGATTTGGTGTGCACAGCTATTGCCAATTTTTCTGCTATGGTCACTCTCTTTATACTTTTTCCTCTGGGGACCTTTTGGATGCAGCACACATCAGTGCCTTGTGTTCCACTCTGGGTCTCTGTGGACTTGGGTCCTTGTGCCTGAATATGCATGAGGCTCTAACTCACTGCTCTGTGACACTATTAACTGTGCCAGTTGTCCTGGGTGAGTCCAATGAGCTGTAGAGCAAGATTTCCAGCTCCACTGAGTTTCCAGGCCCAGCTGGCACATGGACAGCTCAATGACTCAAGTCTTTGGATATATAGCTTCAAACTCCAGCACCAAGTATAGGTTTGAATAGAAGGGACAGATGAACCATGTACAGGGAAGACATGATTGAGTCCAACTCTCACTCTCAAGAGCACAAACTCCAAAGTAGGGTCCACTGGCAGGCACCAAACTCAAGAGCTGCCTGCTCTGACAACAGGACCTGGGTGTTATCTTATAAATGAAGATACTAATAGTAATAACTACAATTTCTTTCAAGCACTGCCTCTCAGCAACTATTTTGTTTTGAGGGACTTTTGTGAAAGAGGCAGCTGGCATTGTGATCTTATAATAGCTAACCCCTAGCCATGATTTAATTTAATAATGACAATGGAATATAAAATAATAATAAAAACCTTAGTTTAGAGTCATTCCTGGTTTGACAAGGAAAGGAAAATACAATTACATTTGGAAGAATTTCTGTGAAATCTTCAATTAGTTATGGTAGCTTGCATGGTTTTATTTTCTCATAAATGATACTCCTGATTCTTTAATGAAGGCATTAATGTCTGAACATGTTAAAACCTTTGCATCCTTGGCAGGAGTTTGCTGTGGAAGATTTTTTGGAAAGAGGATCTCAATCTGGGGTAAGAAGAGGTGAGAAGCATCTTTGAATAATCAAAGCACAAGAATGCCACTGATGAAATACTGGGTATGGTGAAGGAAGGAAAGTAGGAAATTCTGATCTCAGCCACCTGGAAACATCAATAAACATAAGGTCACTCTGGATTCTGGAGAAATCACTGAAGTCCTCTTTCTGGTACTTACTATTGTCCCGAGTGTAAAAACAACTGCTTCCTTTCAAATTGCTAGGGATATGTCAGACCAAAAAAGACTCATACAAGTCTAGGTTGGGGAGTAATGACATTTATTTAGGGGGCTTTCATGGGGTTCTCATCTTTAGTAGTGGGAGGATGAGTTGGTTCTGAGTTTAGCCCTGGCTAGTCCTCATCCTTGGCAGCAGGAGGAGAGATGGCATTTCTTAAGCTTGACATCTGCACTCACTGCCTGTTAGAGAAAAATGGCGCACACTGGGACACAGAGACTGACGGTTGCAGGCAGGAAGTTTATTTGGGAAGCTCTCCCAATGGAGGGGGTCTGAAGAATAGACTTTAGCTCCCCCACCAGCATGGCGGACTTTTGTGAAAGAGCCCATCCGTGGAAGGTGGTGATAAGAATTTATACAGTAGATCAATAGACAGGGAAACTGAGTACAGCCTGAGGCTAAATGGCCAGGGGGGAGTGGGTTAGGAGGTCTTAGAATGTGGGAGGGATTGTGGAGGGAGTGATGGCCCTTATCTGCTCCATTTTGTTTATTCTTGAGAGGGGATGAGTTAGAAGGGTTTTGGCTGAAGGCTGCCTTTCTTCAACCTATGCCACAGGGACATTGATTCACAGTCCTCTGACCTGTCAATCATTGCAAACCTTGTAAGGGGGAAACTCTAACCTTCCTAACTCTTTGATTATATATATATATATGATGAAGGACCTAAGTAATGGGAATACTGAGCAGAGTGGAAGGGTGAGGAGATTCGGGATGTTGACTCAATCTGGCTGCTTCCTGCTGTTATGGGATGGTGGAGGATTCCCTTCCATTCTGTCCAGTGGGTTCTGATTACTGGTCCTGAAGAGGTTGATATTGGTACTCATGTAGCAAGAAGATGCCATTCACATTTTCCTGAGTTGTTGATTGTACAATTCAGCATATGAATCAGATGTGAAGTTGTAAAAGACAAGGGCCAAAAAGAAAGAGCAGCAATAATAAGAGTAGTAGTGTTATAATGGGTAAAAGGATTGATTTTTAGGAGTGAGGAAAAGTAAGAGAAAAATGAGCATAAACAGGATTGATTTCCATAGCTTTTGTCTCGTGCCCTCTGAATGATTTGTTTTCTTTTGAAATTTTAAGATTTTCTTCTACCTGCCCAGTTTTGTTAAAATTAAAAACAAGTTTCCTGTCAGATTAGGGACAGGGGTTGGGGTTTGGTGTCATCTGCTATGGGGCAGAGGAGACCTGCTGGTGCTGACCAGGGTTGCAGGGGATTATTTTGCTAAATGGGGTTAACATTCCCAAATCTTTTTGTATGGTTGGGTGGAAAGGGACAGCAGGATGGTGGGTGTCAATGATCTGGCTGCTCTCTGCTGTTATGGGGCATTGTAGGATTCAGCTACTGTTCCCCTTCTGGTTTTGAGATATTGTTGCTTCAGGCTTGGTGACTGGCACTGCATTTTTGCAGCAGGAGAATATCATGTACATGATCATGGGTGGCATCTTGGATGGCTCTTTGGATAAACTGAGTTATTGAGTGAAAGATGTAAAGACCTTGCCCCTCCTGAGAACAGGAGGGGACTGATGTTGCAGTCATTGGTGAGAGCATGAAGGACAATCATGGGTGATGTTCATGAGTTGCTAGCAACTGACATCATGGACACCAGACCTTGTGGTGCCTGGGGACCACAAGGTCTGGTATCCATGATGTTTGCATTTTGGGAGAAGCCATTTTGCTGCTTTTTGGGTCTCAATGGCATTACTCTGGATCTTTGTGAGGGCATCACCACAGATTTTTCCATGCAGCCAGAATCTTTGCCATCAGGCCAGGACAGGTGTTTGGGCTATGCACACAGCTTTGGGGAAGCACTGTAAAGCCCATCTTTGGCCTTCTCACATGAAGGTGAGTGCGTCTGGATTGATTTGCCTAAGCGGATACTAAAGAAAGCCTTAGGAACTTTTAAAACACGGTGATATTCAAGTTTTGTGCTATATACTTCCATTCTGGTTTTATGAAAACCAGCCATCTTATCTTAGGACAAAACACACTTTCCTGAACAAACATCAAATTTCAGTCAACACTCCTACAAACTTTTTACTTCTTTCAATATCCATTTAAGTTTAACTATTCATTTTAATTTAGGCAAGAACTATTTTCTATGAAGAGATCTGTAGTAATTTCATTAGTCAACTTGTACAACTTTATTAATATATGACCACATATTTAATATTTTCCATTTGAATAGAGCTCTTTTAAGAATTTTCATTTATCAATTTAATATCACCATCCAGAGGTATTAAAATATACACTGAACAAACAAACACAAAAAGAGTTAAGACACACTGACAGAAACATAAAGTTCATTAACTTGATTCATAATTCTTATTCTTTTGGTATGGCTATTTTTAGGCTTTTCATTATTTTATCTTTGATTTTACTGCTTTTAAGATTTAAACCATTTTATTAGCAATCAGGAACAGTTAGGAATATTTGAACATTATAAATGCAGTTAAGCTTTATTTCAGTGGTTTAGATAGACAGGCAATTAACACGTGTATTTTGGATCATTGCTTTTTAGGAGTACACTTAGACTTAAGATGTAGCTAAAAGCTTACTTGTAAGAGGTGAGCAATTGTAAGTTTGTTAAGTAAGATTATTAGGGACAGGTGGCTGTTGAAATTTTTGATAAGATGAGAAGGATCTGAGGAATAGGAACTGAGATGATGTTTGATTTGGGAGAGATCAGAGGCGAAGAAAGGGATGTGAACCTGCATAATGCTTTATGCCTGGGCCACTTTCTGGAGAGAGAGGACAAGAGCTGGGGAAGGAGTCTGGAGAGTGGGGATTTGGGCTCAAGAGTGGGTGATGGGTGGGGAGAAGGGAGTGGGCCCAGGGAGAGGCATGGGGGTAGGGAAGAAGGATGGAACAAGTTTAGGGGGCACTGATGAGGCATATAGCAGCAGAGGAGGGTTGTGATAGGAGGGATCAGAGTTTGAAGAAGAGTTTTCTGTGTGCAGAAGGTGGGGGTGGGGGTGAGTAGAGGTGAGAACCAGCCCTAGTGCCTGTGAGAGGAGGTTCAGGAGAAGCCTTGTCTGCCAGGTCAAAGTCGACATTTTCAGAGGTTGCAGGGAGTGATAGAGGAGGAGAAGGAAAGTTCCTGAGAGAGTTTTTGGTATAAAAGAAGGATCTGATAAGAGGAACAGGATTAGCAAAGGGAGAGATTATTATGGAGGAAAAGAAATGCCTGAACGTAAGGAATTTCTGACTACTTGCCGGTGCACTGGATGAAATTCTCTAAGTTTCAGAGAATTTGGAAATTGAAAGTTCCATACTCTGGCCATTGACTTTCATTTTCCAATTTGTATTGCGGCCACACAGAGGTCAAGCTTTTTAGGTCTGATGTCTCCTTCTGGGTTCAGAGTTTTAAGGTTATGAAGGAGATAACCCTGAGGCATAGTTTTTTTTGTGGGGGCAGGGCAAATTGAATTCCCCAATTTAGGTGGCGTGGGTGAGACTAAGTATCTCTAAAAAGGAAAGAACAGGGGAGATTCTAAGTGAGACAGGCATCCACGAACCAGTCAGAAATCACCTAAGGAAACAGGAGACCATGCTTGGAGCCAGATGTCTCCAGAGCCAAGGGGTCTCTTTCCTTGAGGACACAGGCATACCACCTGCTGTGGCCCTCAGGGATAGTGAGGATCACAGACCTAGCACTAGGAGATTTTTGGCAGGATGTCTTGCACAATGGGAAAAGAGAGAGAGAGAGAGAGCAGGATCCTCCATCAGAGAAATCCTTGACTCACCCAGCTATGATTCAGTGTCAAGTGTTGAGTGGGTTCTCTAAGAAGCAGCAGGGTGGAGATTCCTCACCAACCAGTCAGTCTCAGTGATCCCAGACCCAGGTGTTTTGGCACCAAATGTTAGAGAAAAATGGCACTCACTGGGATGCAGAGAGTATGGTGGGGGTCTGAAGAGAGACTTCAGCCCATCCATGGAAGGTTGTGGATATGAATTTATACAGTACACCAATAGGCTGGGAAACTGTGTACAGCCTGGGGCCAAATGCCCGGGGGAGTAGGGAATGGGTTAGGAGGTCTTGGAATGTGGGAGGGGTTGGGAAGGGAGTGATGGCCCTTATCTGCTCCATTTTGTTTATTCTTGAGAGGGAATGAGTTAGATGGGCTTTGGCTGGAGGCTGCCTTTCCTCAACCTATGACACAGGGACATTGATTCACCATCCTCTAAGCTGTCAATCATTGCAAACCTTGTAAGGGGGAAACTCTAACACTGCCTTTGAAGGGGGTTCTTTTATGTGGTATGTCAGTGTGCAGCATGGGGAAGGGAGTTGCTTTCCAAGGAATGCAGTCAATTGTCTCATGAACCAAATGGACAGGAAAACAGATCCAAAAGGAACAGATGTTTTCTGTAAGTCAGGAAGGGCTTATCAATATTGAGGTGACTATAAGGGATGATTAGACAGTTTGGGGAAGATTGATGGCAATAGGCAGGCTTCTGGAAAAACAGGTTAAAATCCTAGTGCAAGATCCACTGATCAGTCACCAGTCACAGGGGTTTACAGGTTTAACTATTTAGGGATCCTGCTACTATTTGGAGTGGGGGAAAGAACTGGAAGGTTTGGGGGAGAAAATGCAAAGTCATATATGCTACAACTATCCAGCACTCACCCCCCCACTCCTCTGGTGGTTGTGGGAACCCTCTGATCTTTACATCTAAGAAATAGCTAGGAGGCCTCTTTCTCTGCTAGCACAAAATTCACCATTATCACTTCCTGCTTATCTTTTCTCCCTTATATCCCACCTTATCTCCTAAGTATATCACTAAAAATTTCTGTAATTCTGCTTCCCCATTATCAGCCTGGAATTATGAGATTATTTGTACCCCTCACATGCATGATACATGCCTGCTTCTCTGCATGTTCTCCCTGACTTTGACTGTGAAAAAATCCTGAATAAAAAGTGTGCTGGGGATCAGTTTGTGGGGATATCTTCTTCAACTGTGCTTCCCCTGACCTCTCTCAAGCTCTGTGTTCAGAATAATTTCATTGCACCACCACAGGCTCTGCCAGACAGACCCCCACAAGATGTTGCAGGAAGGATTCCTGAAAGTGGTGACCCCAATGTGATGTGGACCAGCAGCACAATCAGCAGATCAAAGGGATGAAATTTATCCAGATAACTCAAGGTAGGGGGACAGCAATGCCCACTCAGGATTTTAAGCTGTTTTTCCAGAAGCTGGCCTATTGCCATCAATCTTCCCCAAACTGTCTAATCACCCTTTAGAGTCACCTCAATATTGATAAGCCCTTCCTGACTTGCAGAAGTTACACATAGTATAGTTGCCTATGTATAAAGAATTCAGCCAGGGATATTGTCTATTTCATCATGGGTTATGGGCTCTCAAAAGAATGAAAAGTTTTTGTTAAAACCATTCAACAATTACTAAAGGCCGCTAACTGTATGGTAAAAGAAACTCAATTATTCACTTTATTAAAGTTAGTCTGAAATTTCTGCCCATGATTTCCCAACAGAGGAATGTTAGACTTAGAATTGTGGGAGCAAGTAGGAAAAAATCTAAAAAGAAAATATGAACAGAGAGAAAATTTCCACCTCTGATCTTATAACCAGGGGCATAGTAAAAACAGTGTTATGCCTGCTTTACACCCCTTCCAGGCCTACTGCTCCTCCAGAGGAGTCCCCACCTAAAAGTCCTTTAGCTTTAAACTAAGAGGAAGCCCCAATTCCTCCTCCCTCTCTGCTTCCTTCCCTGTCTCTTCTTTAAAAAGCCACAATTCCTAAGGAAGAAGAAACTTTACTTCTCCTTCCTCCTCCTCCACCCTCAGTCTTCTTTGAAAGTCAGACACCTTGCCCTGCTATGAAAAAATGCTTAAAAGAAGCTATAGAGCTAGGAAAATGTCATGCCTTTCCTGTAACTCTCCAAAATGGACAGCTACAGCATGAATCACTTCCCTATACTGACTTTAAAGAGTTAAGGAGAAGTATTAAAGAACATGAACCTCACAGTACCTTTACTAAGGGGATTTTACACTCCATTGTTAATGGCTATCAAATGCCCTGGGATTGGAATGTTCTTGTAAAACCTATTGTTGGCACAACTCAATTTAGTGTTTGGCAACTAGAATATCAAAAAGGCTATACCCAAAATGCAGATGTGCTGAATAAACCCCTATCAATGAGATCATACTTGTAAGAAAATATTCAGACAAAAGGTTAACTAAGATAAGGAAAACATTCCAGCAGCTGATCTGTAAATCCCCTACTGCTTATATGGTAATGTGGTTTTGGGTTGGTGGGGGCTAATATATATTTTATAAATTATTTTTACACAAAATGAATCATGTACATATTTCTAAACTACTATAAACATTACTTCATCACATTTTCTTCATTGAAAGGATGAATTTTGTGATTCTTAAAGTATGAAAGGCTTTTCTCTTAGACAGCAGGTAGGAAACAGGACATCAGGTCATGGGTGCTTGGAAACAGGAAGATTGACATAGGAAGCAGCATGTGTATTTCCCCAATTAAAGTCATATTGCCTAACTACAGTGGTAAAAACAACATGGTACTGACATAAAGATAGACATATAGACCAAAGGAACCAGATTGATGTTTCAGAAACAGACCCTAGCATCTATTGTCAAGTGATTTTTGACAAGGCTGTCAAACCTACCCATCTGGGGCAGGACTGTCTGTTCAACAAATGTCACTAGAACTGGATATTCAAATCCAAAAGAAAGGAAAAGGACCCCTACCTCACACTTAATACAAAAATTAACTCAAAATGGATCCAAGACCTAAATATTAAAGCAAGAAGTATAAAGCTTCTAGGAGAAAATATAGGGAAACATCTTCAAGATGGTAGGTGGTGGTTTCTTAAACCTTACACCAAAACATGAGCAACAAATTATAAATGGGTAAGTGTGACCTCTTCAAACAAAATTTTCTGCTCCAAAGGACTTTCTTGAGAATGTGAAATGTTAACCCACACAAAGTGGAGAAAATATTTGGAAATCATATATCAGATAAGGGTTTGATTTCCATGATATATAAAGACATCATATAACTCAATGATAAAAGAGCAAGCAATCCAATTAAAGAATGGGCAAAAGACTTTAGTAGACATTTTTTCCAAGGAGGAAATAGAAATGGCCAAAAAGCACATGAAAAACTGTTCAATATCACTAGCTTTAAATGAAATGCAGATCAAAACTAGAATCTCAGACCTCATAGAAGACCCATTACTACAAAATAAAATAAAAACAGAAAACTATAAATGCCGGAGGGAATTTGGAGAAATAGGAACACTCCTTCACTGTTGGTGGAAATGTTGAAGGTGCAGACTCTGTGGAAAACAGTTTGGTGAACCCTCAGGAAGCTAAATATAGAACTGACATATGATCCAGCAATTCCTCTACTAGGAATATATCCAAAAGAAATGAAAACTTACACAAAAAGACCTTTGCACACCGATGTTCATAGCAGTGTTATTCACAATTGCCAAAAGATGGAAACAACCTGTGTCCATCAACTGATAAATACTATTCTGCTGTAGGAAGAAATGAAATTGGGAAACATGATAATATGGATGAGACTTGAGGACTTTATGCTAAATGAAATAAGCCTGATACAAAAGAACAAATATTGTATGGTCTAATATGAACAAAATTGATGAATAAACACATGGATTTAAAACCTAGACTATAGGTTACTAGGAGACAGGATGAGGACTCAGAAGGGGTACCAATGCTTAATACATATAGAATTTTCAATTAGCTTGACTGTAAAAGTGTGAAAATGGATAGAGTTCATTGCAACAGATTTTAGTGAGTATAACTAGTACAGCTGGTTTATAAATGGGATTGTGGCTAAAGGGGTAGTCTAGGGATGTAAATGTCAATTGAATGAAATCTAGACAATAATCTAGGGGCTGAATAACTTAGTAAACCTAGAGTTGGATGAAGATGGTGGTTAATAATATAAATATGTGAATGTTCTTTTATGATCTAGAACAAATGTATGTCATGATTACATGCTGG
>JAQZBX010106359.1:0-10756 GCA_029593785.1 Cabassous unicinctus
AGAAATGCGAGAAAAAAAAAAAAGTACACACCCATATTTGGATGCAGGCTCTGCCAGGCAAAGAGGAGAATTTGGGGTTGTTGGACTGCCTTTATTAAGGCCGTTCTTCACTCATCCCCTTTCCTAATGTTTGGAGAGAAGCCCCAGCTGTTTGCTATTTTGATTGATTGCCCCACCTGTTAGGTCTCAGGGGACCAATGATGAAGCCCTTTGTTTGGAGTTATCTGAGACTAATGGGGAGGACTGTTTGGAGTTATCCAGGGCCTCCCCTTGACCCTGAGAGAGCTCCAAATGGGACCTCATGGCCAGGGTATTGGCAGGGTCTTTCCAACTTTGTTCTTAGTAGTAGCCTTACCTCTGGGGGTTTCTGGGCAGGGTCTCACGGCCATGTTCTCTGCTGGGTCCCAGCTGTGACTTATCTTTTCCTCATTTCCTTATACTAACCTGCCTCAACTCCCCCCTCAGAGAGTTTACATTCTTATTCTTCAGGGGGAGCTGAAGGGTGATGGTCATTCTTCTACAGCTGCTTCCCGCTGGTTAGTTTCATAGTCCCTGCCTGACAGAGTGTAAAACTCTCTGCCTATTCTATTGAGGTTGAGGAATGATGGGTCTGGCACCATGGTTGGAACTGGATGAAATCCCTGCATGACTAATATCTTGTTCTGGAAAGTGTTGATTCTAGAAGAAATAAACTTAAGAGTTTTGAAGATACATGGTCCCACTAAAAGCAAAAAGAAGGGTGGTAAGTGGGCCCAAAAAGGGGGCCAGCCATGACATACTGGACCACAAGAGTGAGAAAGATCAGGTGCCTCCAGAGACTGCATCCTCTTGAAGTTGTTGGGCTTCAACTTGCAGGTTTTGAATGCTGTCTAGGACTACTCCCGAGCAATTTACATAGAAACAACATTGTTCCTTGAGAAACAGACATGTTTCTCCCTTTGCTGCTTTTAGCATGTTTAGGGTTCTGCGATTTTGCCGCACCCCAGTGGCAAGATAATCTGTTTACTGTCTAAGGGCTTCTAAGGTATGGCTAGTTTCTTCTATGCTGTTGATTAACTCCAGGGAGAAGTTGTGGTAGACCTGCTGGGTTTAGTATAAACTGCCAACTCCAGTTCCCACGGTAACGGTTATGCCTAAGACAGCTAGGAGGGGGGATGAGAAGAGGCACTGCCCTTTTAGTTATTGTATGGTGAGAAAATACAGGAAATGACATGGTGAGGTTTTCAGGACTATAGTAGATAGAGGGGGTGGTGTATGCTAGTGAGCACAAGCCAGTCCAAAGGGGAGGCGTCTTGATAGTTTAAAGTAGCAACAAATGTGAGATTAGTTATTGGTGAGTTGGAGCCCTCTTTAGAGCTTAGTTACCAGTTCACTGGTTAACCTACTAGCAGACAGAACTGACATACACCCATTGGGCCCTGGATCATGAAACAGGATGCTTCTCTGGGTGTCCCAGACAAGGTTGGTTTCTCTTCCCAGGCCCTAGGGTTCTAGTTTATAACACTCCCTGGCATCTTTGGTAGAGTGTTTTGGTCAGCATAAGTTGTATTTAGAAGTATAGAATTACAAGAGCTTCCCCGACAGCACAGGGTAGTGTTTGAGCCCCTTACTATTCCTCCCCTAGGCTGCCAAGCCTTGAATGGATCTTTGGTGCTGGTAAGCATTGTGGCGTTGATAGGGTACTGGGTTAAGAAGATGTCTGGCTTGCCCTCTGCCTAGCAATAGAGTGATGTAGTAGACTACATGAAGCTTCATTTGGGCTAGAGTTAGAGGGAATAGCACACAATTTATGTACTGGCTTTGAGACAGACACTACTCAACTTTGTTTCTTGAAGAGGTATTTCAGGCTGTCTAATGGGTGGCACTCAAATGTCACATCAGGTGCTTCTGGTGAGTTGGCACTTCCTTGGACAGTGGGCTTCACTTGGGATAAGTGCACTTACCTGGCAATTTAACTTTAACAGCTGTGGGAGTGATCAGACCCACAGAGTAAGTTTCCTTCCATTTTGGCTCTAACTGGGAGTGAGGCCTGTTCTCCTGTCAGGTTTTGATCAGAACATGGTCTCCACGTTTAACTTTAGGTAGAGGTAGCTCACAGTTGAGGCTAGGGAGGATTTTGTTCCTGAGCTCCTGGATGATTTGTTGAGTTTTTCCTAGGTTGATAAAATATTTGGTGAGTTCCTGGGCCTCCTGATCTAGTACCAGGTCCTGGGTGAGGAAAGGTCACCCATAGACCATTTAAGGGGCTAAGATGAAGCAGATATTTTGGAGCTATACGCAGCCTCAGCAAAGCAACAGATAGATTGGTGACCCAAGATGATGATGTTTCCTGGCAATGTTTGGCCAGAATTTGTTTCAGGAACCAGTTGGTTCTTTCTACTTTCCCTGAGGATTGGGGTCTCCAGGAACTACGAAGATGATATTTAATTCCAAGAGCAACCAATAGACCTTGGGTTATTTTATTAGTAAAGGCTGGCCCATTGTCACTTTGGAGGGACTTAGGCAATCCAAACCTGGGGATGATTTCCTTTAGGAGGGCCTTAGCCACCTCATTTGCTGTTTCCCTTCTAGTGGGAGATGCTTCCACCCATCCGGTAAAAGTATCAACCAGTACTAAAAGGTACTTAGAGCCCTGGCAAGATGGCATGTGGGTAAAGTCTATCTGCCAGTCCTCCCCAGGGTATGATCCCTGCAGCTGGACAGAGGGGTTTAAGGAAGGAGGTTTGTTAAGCCTCCCATTGTTCGGGTCATTAATTGCACATAAGGAGCAAGTTTTGGTGACCTCTTTGATTGTTTTTGCCAGGCCCTGGCCCTCAAAAACCCATTTGGCTAAGCTGATCAGGGCATCCTGTCTTAGATGAGTGGCTTGGTGAAGTCCATGAAGGAACTTCCACTGCACTGCTCCCAGCAGGTAGACTTGAGCTTCCTTAACACACCACCCACTAGCTTCCAGGGTGAACCCCAGGCTAGCTGCTTTAGTTTGCTCGACCCGGGTATAATCTGGAGACTTAGGTAGTGGGATAGGTTCTGGGATAAGGGCTAGAAGGGAGACTTAGGTTTGAAAAGGGCAGTTGCCCCCACTGCTCTCACACAAAGTGGCCATCCTTGCACTGTGTTATCCAGGGGTTTGGAGAAATAAGCTACTGGTCAAGAAATCTCACCCAGTTTCTGAACAAACACTCTTAAAGCCACTCCCTTCTTTCAAGGCAGGAGTGGAGGAGGGGCCCCTCAGGACCTTGGGCCTTCTTCGGCTCCTGCAGGGTGGCTGGGTTGAGGGTTTGACACACATTTAGCTGCTCAGGCATTTCCCCTAGCTATAGCAGTATCTGTTTTCTAGTGCCCTGGGCAATGCATAACTGCTATTTTCTGGGGCAACAGAGTTTTAAATTGAGAGACCACTGCATAGTTTGCCCTTTTAATTTCTTCCCTGATAAAACTGCTTCCATCTGTGAACCATTCAAAATCTGGGTTCTCAGTTACATACAGACAGAAAGACTTGTTTAAGTTAGGAATTTCTAAGGCTGGAGGGCTAGTTAAGCCCTGTTTTAAGGCATGGAAGGCAGTTTCCTGGTCTGTTCCCCATTCTAAGGGCTGCTTATCAGCCCCTGCAATAGCACTGTACAGTTGCCAGGCTATTTTGCCAAACCTGGGTACCCACAGTCTACAGTCTACAGGGGAGAGGTTTAGTAAACAGCCTAGACCTTGATTCATCAGCTTCTACTATAGGAAACGACCGAGATGAAAGAGGTTCGGAGTGGCAGGTCAGGACCAAACAAGTGGCTCCTGTATCAATTAAGAAATTATCTTACCTGCCACATCAAGGATCACCTGAGGCTCCTCGTTGGTGGTTTGCGATGTTGTCCAGGGAGCCATGCTTGGCCTCGGGCCTCCTCAATCCTCCTTTGTTGTAGTGAGCAGGGCTCGTGGGGGAGCCCCGTTCCCTCTCTGGGGAACAGTGCAATCCCGGGCCCAAAGCCCATCTGTAGCCATTTGGCAGTTTGATGTAATTATGAATTCCAAAAATCTATATTAGATTATGCTTATAAACTGATCTGTTAATCTGGACATGATTAGGTTATGATTAGGGCATTGACTGGGCCATGTCAGTAGGGTGTTGAGCCCCATCCCTTGGTGGGTGAGGGAATCAAATATAAAAGGCAAGGCAAAGGACAGAGGGAGCAGTTTTGATGTTGGATTTTTGATGTTGGAGAGAAGGCCCCGGGATAGAGACGAGCCCTTCGCCTGAGAGTTCACAGCTGGCCTTATGGAGAGAAGCAAAGCCTAGAGAGCCTAATAGTCTACAGCTGACCTTGTGGAGGAAACAGAGGCGCTAAGCCAGGAGAGAAACGCAGCCCCGGGAAGAGAGGAAACCAAGAAGCCTGAACCCTGGCAAACGTCGGCAGCTGTCCTGCTCTAACACGTGGCAATGGACTTTGGTGAGGGAAGAAACTTATGCTTTATGGCCTGGTAACTGTGGACTTCTACCCCAAATAAATACCCTTTATAAAAACCAACCCATTTCTGGTATATTGCATTAGCACCCCTTTGGCTGACTAATACACCTTCTTTTCCAAACCTGGGGCAAGGCCCTGGTGGATGCTGGTGGCAAGGTGGCTTGAGGCAGCCATGTTTCCAGTGGCCAGCCTTTCCACACTTGAAGCAGGTTCCTGCTGACATGGAGCCTGAACTCGGGTGGCCCTGAGGTGACAGAGTGCTTTTAATGGTGAATGCAAAAAGGTGCGCCTGTTCCTGGGCCTTCAGCCTACTACTCCTTACCTTTTCTATCTTGGCAGAGTGGTCTTGATTGTTGAAGACTGAGAAGGCTGTTTCTAAAAGGGTGTTCATGGGAGACTGGGAACCCACAGAAAGCTTTTGCAGCTTCCTACAGATATCTGGAGCAGGCTGGCTAATGAAGTAAGTTGCTGTGAGGATCTGTCCTTCATTAGAGTTAGGATCTACCAGAGTATATTTCTTCATTACCTCTACCAGCCTTCCCTGAAATAAGGCTGGGTTTTCACCCTGCTCCTGAGTAATTTCCCTGAACTTATAATTGACCACTTTGGTAATGCAGTTCCTCAACTCTTCTAGAGGACACGTGGTCTCTAGCCTTCAGATCTGCCTATTCCCTTTGATAGTTCCACCCAGAATTTGTATTAGGAATTGCTACTGTTCCCACCACATACTGGTTAGACTGTTGGGTGGCCAGTCTTTTGGCATGCCCAGATATGGTGCTTTTTTTCTGGGGTACAGCAAGTTGAAAGAATAATGTGAATGTCACCCAATGTTAGTTCAAAGATTGTTGTGAGGTGCTGAAACCCCTCAGTAAATTTGGTGGAGTCCTAAGAGAACTGACTTAACTTCTTTTTGCACTGTGCCACGTTGGTCATAGATAAGGGGGCAAGCACCCTAATGGTTCCTGCATCCCCATTAGCTACTTCCCTTAAAGGGTAGAGACCCTCAGACTTCCTAGCTGGGTGGAATGAAGTTCCACTTCAGGTATGACCTGCTGGACTAGACCTCGAGGCATACAGGTGAGATGCTGAAGCCCCTGCTGAAGGTGAGCTTAAAGGGGCTTCTGGGTCCAGGACCAGATCATAGCAAAGTGGGCTACTAAGAACAGGGTCATCTAAGATATCTTCTTCCTTCTTGGGAGGGGGCTTACTGCTCTGGGGTTTCCTTCTGCATAGCACAGTCAACAAGAACCCCTTAAGCTCTTATTCTGATATAGGGCTATAAAAAGCTGGATATAGGGAAAGTCTACCCATTTTCCTTCCCTCCTACACAGTAGGGCTATCTGAAGTATATGGTTTAAACTGAGGGACCCATTTAGTGGCCACTCCTGGCCTTCCTTTAACTTGTACTGCAGCCACGTGATGTTGCAGAGAGAGATTAGCTTCTTCCTTTTTAGACCATCAGTAGGCAGATCATTCAAGTTTCTGAGATGACACCCCAATGCGGATTCTGCTGGAATGCTAGAAGAGCTGCCCATTATCCTAGGGGAGGATAAGCACGCTCATCAGTCTAGGTGGTGTCCCACTGCTAGACCTGACTGAATGGATTGCTCGCCAATCCAGCATCCTGGATATTGGGAGCCCTACTCACCGACCTTGTTTTTCAAGGAATCAGGATTCACTGTTCTCTGGGCATCCCCAGAGCCTTAGAGATCTTGGGAGATGTCTGGGTCTGGCTTCCAGACTGAAGCACCCAAGCTGGGCTTTCTCCCTAGGAAAGGGACCAGCTAGGGACCTTTCTTTTAGCCTACTTTTGCAGAGGTCTTAGGAGATAGCCATGATTGAGCTCCTCTCATGGCCACACCCGGGGACCAAGTTTTGTAGTTAAAACCAGACATTAAAAACCAATTAAGAATTTAGAGATTAATTATTCTGCAGCTTGCCAGCAAACAGCCTCAGGATCCCCAGAGGCAATCTCAGGGCCTCCCCAGGACTGAGAAGGAACAAAGCCTCAGGATGCTACCAAGGGTAGGACCCATGCCCACTAACAAATGCATCTTCAGTTTCTAAGGCATTCCAAAGCATCTCACAGAAATTGAAGACAGCAGTAGTTGGAAGATTAAAGGTGCTTCTAATTAAAAGGAGTTAACTAGTGGCTTAATGAAATGATATAACGGGTGATAGCCATTCTGAACTCACAGAGAGGGCTTGGTAGGCTTTCACTGGGCTCCTGCTTGACTCAAACCACATGCCTAGTCAAGTCTCAAGGACAGTCTCACTCGCCACCCAGAGCTTCCTTGCATCTATACAGCATGGGGCCTTACCCCTGCCACCTTTGAAAAGGGAGCCAGAAGTCTAGACAGACCAAGTTTATGTCCTGTGGGAGCCTTTTCAGGAACGAGTTTAAAATGGCAGAAAGGGATGGTGGATAACCAAAAGAGCACAGAGACAGGCTATAATTTAAAGTTTAGACTCACCAGTCCTTGCCAAGTGTCGGGGAGAGTTACCTGCCTCTAGAACTCCTGACTGAAGCTCACCAAATGAAGTCAGGAGATACTGGATTCCTCTAGGTTCTTGGCTATGTCACATAAAAGAATTTAAGAACATGTCAGTTTAGTTAGGTCAGCAAAAAGAGTTTATTGAGAAATGAGAGAAAAGAAAAGAAGTATACACCCAGATGTGGATGCAGGCTCCTCCAGACAAAGAGGAGCCTCAATGTCTTCTTGATATCCTTTATCTCTTTAGCCGTATTGCCTTTCAACTCATTAATTTGATCTTGGAAATTTGTGTGCATCTCGTTGATTAGTTGTCTCAAATCCTGCATTTTATCTGGGGCTTTGATATATTCCTTTTCTTGGGCCATTTCTTCCATTTTCTTAGTATGGCTTGTATTTTTTGCAATGTCTAGGCATCTGATTATGGTGAGTTTACTCAGATGGTCAATTTCTCTCTCTTTCATAGGGAATTAGTGGCAGGAGGCTGTGTGTTACTGCTATTCTCTGATTCTTGACTCAACCTGTTCTGGGTCTTTAGGATTGTCCCTGTTAGTTGCTCAAAACTGGGCCCTGGACCCAGTAATGTGTTGCAGATGCTGCATCCCATAGGTTTTGATACGTTGTGATCTCATTTTCATGCATCTCAATATATTTACTAATTTCTCTTGCAATTTTTTCTTTGACCCACTGATTATTTAAGAGTTTGTTGTTTAACCTCCATATATTTGTGAATTTTCCCTTTCTCTGCCTGTTATTGATTTCCAGCTTCATTCCATTATGATCAGAGAAAGTGTTTTGTATAATTTCAATGTTTTTAAATTTATTGAGACCTCTTTTGTGACCCACCTTATGGTCTATCCTGGAGACAGACCCATGAGCACTTGAGAAGAATGTATATCCTGCTGTTTTGGGGTACACTACTCTATATATGTCTATTAGGTCTAGTTCATTTATCATATTATTCAAGCTCTCTGTTTCCTTATTGATCCTCTTTCCAGATGTTCTATCCAATGATGAGAGTGGGGTATTGAAGTCTCCAACTATTCATGTAGAGACAACTATTTCACCCATTGGTTTTGCCAGTGTTTGCCTCATGTATTTGGGGGCACCTGGGTTAGGTGCATAAATATTTATTATTGTTATTTCTTATTGGTGAATTGCCCCTTTTATTAATATATGATGTCCTTCTTCATCTTTTATAACAGTTTTGCATTCAAAATCTATTCTGTCTGATATTAGTGTACCTACTCAAGCTCTTTTTTGGTTACTGTTTGTGTAGAATAACTTTTTCCTACCTTTCACATTCAACCTATTTGTGTCCTTGCATCTAAGGAGAGTTTTTTGTAGACAACATATAGATGGCTCATATTTTTTTTATCCATCCTGCCAGTCTGTGTTTTTTGATTGGGGAGTTCAACCTATTAACATTCAATGTTATTACTGTA
Organism: Cabassous unicinctus; assembly: GCA_029593785.1. Lineage (NCBI taxonomy): Eukaryota > Metazoa > Chordata > Mammalia > Cingulata > Chlamyphoridae > Cabassous > Cabassous unicinctus. Next base: position 8,392 of record JAQZBX010106359.1, read on the forward strand.
AGGGCATTACTTACTTCATCTATTTTATCCTTTGGCTTTCCTTTGCCATATCTTACTATTGTCTGTCTTTTTACCCTTTTTGTTACCCTTACTAATAATCTTCATTTCTAACTCTTTGCCAAGCCTCTATCTCCTGTCTTTTCCATTCAGGCTGCAACATTCCTTTTACTATTTCTTGTAAGTTCAGTCTCTTGGTGATGATCTCTCTCAGTTTCTGTTTATCTGTGAAGACATTAAATTCACCCTCATTTTTAAAGTAAAACTTTATTGAAGTATATCATTAATACACGAACATATATAAACAATAAATGTATAGTAAAATTTGTGAATTTACAAAACAAACATGCATATCCTCATACAAGGCTCCCATGCTTGCACTGTTGTGAAACATTTGTTACAAACTCTGAAAGAACATTGCCAAAATATTACTAATAACTATAACCCATATCTTACATTTGGTGTATTTTCCCCAAACCCACCCAATTATTAACACCCTATATTGGTATTATACATTTGTTATCATTCAGGAGAAAACATTCTCATATTTGTTCTGTTAACCACAGTCCATCATCCACCACTGGATCCCCTGTGTTATACAGTCCCATGCTTTGTTCAATCCACTCAAAGTGTACACTCAGTGGCTCTCATTTTCATCACAGAGTTGTGCTGTCATCACCTCAGTCAGTTTAAGAATGTTTCCATTACTCCAAAAGGAAAAATCCCATACCCCCTCATACACCCCTATTGTTGTCTCTTAGTTCTGAAAAAATATCTTCTTGCCTTTGCTGCAAAATATCACAATATTTCTGTTAACTATCATCCATAAGTTACATTAGTTGTAATTTTCCCATATATCACCATATTCTTAGCACTTTGTAAAAGAAGAACATTCTTATATTTATACTATTAACCACAATCTTCATCCACCACCAAAATCACTATGTTATACATACCCTAGATTATTATCTAGTTTCCTTTCAATTGACATTTACTTCCACAGACTATCCATTTCAGCCACAATCACATTTATAAATCAGCAGTGTTAGTTATAATATGTTACTCTCAACTCTGTTAATTCCCACACTTTTACAATTAATAATGCTGCATACATTAAGCATCATCTCCCATTCTCAACTGACTTTCTATTTCCTAGTCACCTATACTCTAGAATTTATCTCCATGAGTTTACTCATTGTATTTAGTTCATATTAGTGAGACCAATACAATATTTGTCCTTTGTGTCTGGCTTATATAACTCAACATAATATCCTCTAGGTTCATCCATGTTGTCATATGCATCCATATTTCATTTCTTTTTATAGCTGCATAGTATTCCATATTGTGTATATACCACATTTTGTTTATCCATTCATCAGTTGATAGACATTTGGGCTGGTTCCACATTTCAGCTATTGTGAATAATGTTGCTATGAACATCGGTGTGCAAATGTCAGTTCACGTCCTTGCCTTCAGTTCTTCTGAATATATTCATAGCAACAGGATTGCTGATTTATATGGCAGTTCTATATTCAGCTTCTTGAGGTACTGCCAAACTGTCTTCTACAGAGGCTGCACCATTCTACATTCCTACCAACAGTGGTGGAGTATTCCTGTCTCTCCACATCCTCTCCAGCACTTGTAGCTTTCTGTTGTTGTTTTCTTAAATAATGGCCATTCTATAAGGAGTGAAATAGTATCTCATTGTAGGTTGTTTGTTTTTTTAAGAAACTTAGATTACATAAAGGTTACACAAAAAATATAAGGGATTCCCATATGCCCCACTCCTTAGCCCTCCCACATTCCCACATCAACAACATCCTTCATTAGTGTGGTACATTTGCCACAATTGATGAACACATCTTGGAGCATTGCCACTAAGTGATGATTATAGTTTACATTGTAGTTTACACTCTCTCCTGCACATTTTTGCAAGTTATTACAAGATATACAATGGCCTGTATCCATCATTGCAATGTCATTCAGGATAATTCCCAAGTCCTGAAAATGACCCCAAATTACACCTATTCTCCCTCTCCCTCCCCTCAGAACCTCCAGAGGCCACTGCCTCCACATCCATGATAAAAGTTCTTCCATTTCTAGGATCACAACAAGTCTACAGTAGAACAACTGTAAGTCTACTCTACTCCGTCGTCCATTCCCCAATCCTGATTCTGTGATGGTGATGCTCACTCCACCTCTAATTGAGAGGGGGCTTAGAGCCCATGGGGCAGATGGATGGGACTTTCTTTCTTGCAGTTATGGACTCTCTCTGTTCCTTGAGATGGTCATTATCAGTCATCATCTCCTTGTTAGTTGTCCTGGGTGAGTCCAATGAACTGGAAAGTAGGTGTTGCAAGTCTGTTGA
>JAQZBX010106360.1:0-10756 GCA_029593785.1 Cabassous unicinctus
ATATATATATATATATATAATGACCTAAATAAATGGAAGAATGTCGCATGCTCCTGGAGTGAAAGATTAAGTATCATTAAGGTGTCATTTCTGCTCAAATTGATATACAGATTCAATGCAATCCCACTAAAATTTCACCAGGATTTTTTATATAAATGGAAAACATGATTATCAATTTTATTTGGACATGTTAGAGGTCCTGAATAGCCAGAAACATCTTAAAACAGAAAAGCAAAGTTGGGGGACTCTCATTTCTGGTCTTCAAATCATGTTACCTAGCCACAATGATAAAAAACAGAATGGTACTGGCATAAAGACAGACACATAGACCAATGGAATTGAATTCATGGTTAAAAGGCAGACCCTCACATCTATGGTCTAATAATTTTTGACTAGCCTATCAAATCCAACCAGGTCAGGCAGAACAGTCCATTCAACAAATGGTGCTGAGAAAATTGGATATCCATAACAAAAGAAGGAAAGAGGATACCTATTTCATGCCCTATAAAAAAAAATTAACTCAAAATGAATCAAATACCTAAATATAAAATCAAGAGCCATAAAACTTCTAGAAGAAAATGTAGGAAAATATCTTCCAGTTCTGGTGGTAGGTGGTGGGTTCTTAAAGGAGAGAAGAGGAGGAATGAGATTGGCTATGGATATTTAATATATGTAGAAGTTTTAATTAGCTTTAATGTAAAGGTGTGGAGGTGTACACAGTTGATGATAGCACATTATAGTGAGTAACAGCTGGTTGGTAAATGCGGATGTGGCTGAAAATGGCAGCCTATGGATGTAAATGCCAATTGACAGAAAGCTAGAGAATAATCTAGGGACTGAATAACAGAGTAAACCCAGAGGTGGATGAGAATAGTGGTTGATGATACAGATGCAAGAGTGTCTTTTGTGAGCTAGAGCAGATGCACATCAGTATTGCAGGGTGGCGGGAATGTGCAGAAGCATAGGAAAAATACAACTGCAGTGACCTATGGAGTGTGGTTAACAGTGACAACGTAATATACTTGCATCTATGCCAAAGATGTACTGTGTTGATAATGGGGGAGTATGGAAAAAGTGTGCCAAATGTATGCTGTGGACCTGGTAATAATCAGATGATATTATCTCATAATCTATAACAAATATTCCACCACAGAGTCGTGTGTTGATAGAGGGGTGTTGTTTGGGAATTCTGCACATGTGCATGATTCTTTTGTAAGTTTACAAGTTCTGTTATAAAAATATGTTTAAAAAATAATAATACACCAAATGTAAGATAAGGATTATAATTAGTAGTAAGATTTTGACACTATTATTTCATAATTTGTAACAAATGTCTCACAACAATGCAAGGTTTTGGTGGAGTGTTGATGTGTGGGACTCCTGTATGATGTTATGAATGTTTGCTTAGTAAGTTCACAACTTTTACTATAAACTTATTGTTTATGTATGTTCATGTATAAATGATATAAAAATAGTAATAGGGTGGTTTGGGGGAAAATACTTGGTTAGTAGTAATATTTTGAGGATGCTTTTTGGTTAAAAATGTTTCACAACAATGAAAGGTATTTGTAGTAGGATGAGGTATGAGAGCCCTGTATGACGTTAAGTATATTTGTTTTGTAAAGTCACAACTATTACTATACACTTATTGTTTATGTATGTTCATGTATAAGTGGTATACTTAATAAATTTTTAAAAATTAAAAAGAATTAAATGTGTATAGACATAGACACACAGTTCTCACAACATGAGCTACCTTCAGTTAATCCCAAGAATGAGTGTTCATTCTCTTCATAGGAGCTTTCTTTTGGTATATGAGATATGAGAACATTCTAACGAGATGACTCCAATTATTTCAGTCAAAATATATATTATAATTCATGTATATTTATTTTGATATCCTAATAATTCAGAAAATATGTAATTTGAGAAAGACTATGTCTCTAAATTCCAATGCCATGTTTAATATATGAGATAGTAAATAATTCTAAATAAAGTATTTTCAACTAAATTAATATTTATTGAACACCAGTATGTACATGGCTGTCCAAACACCATAAAAAAGATACAAACATGAGTATGATAGAATTTTTTACCTTGACTGTTTAACAATTAAAGAAAAACAAGAGAAAATTATCATTATATAGTATTTGTGTATGTATTCATGCCTCTATAAATACATCCTTATATAAGCCAAAATGTGTTTAATATTTATTTCCATGTTTTATATGTGTTGTATTTGTTAAATGCTGTGAAGAACACAAATATGAATAAGGAAATTCTGCTCTCAAGGAGATTACAATATTCTTGGAGAGAAAAATACACTAAACAGACACACACATATACACACATTTTATTTTAAAAGTGATTCATCAAATTATCTTCAATTCCTTTCAATATATATTTCAAATGTGATGACCCAAGTTGGTCCTTTGATTACTATTCAATTATTCATGCAGCTTAAACAGTACTCAATGATACACCCTTCCTGATCATCATTTTGTAATTATTCTGCAGCTAGTAATTCACTTATCTACAAACACACAAACACATTTGTTTATTAAATCTTTGAATTTAGAGAGTCACACTATAGTTATGTGGGTATTAAGTTCTACAATTTTTAATGGAAAACTTACTCTATTTCTTAAACAGATCACTTTTCTATGCATTCAAAACGCAAAATCAGAGGAAGATGACACCAGATTAGGCAGATAATGCTCAGGTCTCTCACAAAAATAAGGGAAAAAGAGCCCAAAGCTGCCTCAGGGACCTGCTTTGGGGGTCAGCAGAACAGGAAAGTGCTTCACAACTCCCAGGAGAGTAGGGACAGAGAAATTAAGAAGCTGAAACAACAAACTGTGAGCTACTAAATCTTCCAGCTACAGGTAAGGGCTCCTTTTCCCCATCCCCGAGATATTCAGTGGGGGTAAAACCCCTGGCTCATTTCAGCTGACTGAAAAGGGAGAGATATCTTCTTTCCTGTTAGCTGTTACAAGGGGAAAATGAGGAGGAGTCAGGGCACTATATTCAGTGAATTTGGCCAGTGGATCCCACCTTGAATCTGGGCTCTGGCCAGATGAAAACAAAGAAAAACCAAGATACACCTCTGTGGAAAGGTGAGCAAAGGAACACTATCTGCTGGCTGGTCTGGAAATTACATGAACTAAAATTACTTTTAGAACTCTCTTTACCCCATCCCTGAGAGAAAGTTTGCACCCCATTAGTGAGTCCCCGGCATGATTTTGATAACTTAACCTGGGCAATTTTGAAGACTTAGGATAAGTTGAATCAAATATCAAAGAAGAGCTGTGAAAAAATAATAATAGGCAAGAGAGAGAAATTGGCCATCAGAGTTTATTCAGCAAAATATCAGATGCCTAGTTATCAGCAAAACATTGCAAGCCATGCTAGATAAAAAAGGAAGAGATGGCCCAGCCGAAGGAACAAATCAAATATCTTGGAGAGATTCGGGACTTAGGACAATTAATCAATAATAATCACACAAGTCTCCTAAATCACTTCAGAGAATTTAAAGAAAATATGACTAGGGAATAAAGGATATTATGATGACACTGGATGAGCATTAAGAACAATTTGAAAGTCTACAAAGAAAAGTAACAGACCTTATGAGAATAAAAGACACAATGGATGAGGTTAAAAATACATTAGGCACATAAGAGTAGATTTAAATTGCTTGAAGAAAGAATTAGTGATTTTGAAGACAGAATATCTGAACTGGAAAAAACAGGAGAAAAGAGAAAGAGAAGAGAATGGAAGAAATGGAGCAGGGCCTCAGGAAATTGAATGAAAATGCAAAACACAAAAACATACACATTATTGGTGTCCCAGAAGGAGAAGAGAAAGGAAAAGGGGCAAGTATTTGTCAGCCAAAGGGGTGTTGATGTAAAACACCAGAAATCTGTTGGCCTATATAAAGGGTATTTATGGGGTAGAAACTTACAGTCACAAGGCCATAAAGAGTAATTTACTTCCCTCACCAAAATCTGTTGCCACATGTTGGAGCAAGGTTGCTGCCAGTTTTTGTGAGGGTTCAGGTTTTCTCTTTCTCCTAAGGCTCCCCAGTCCCAACTTCTTCCAATCTCAGCTGTAGGCTGGCATAATGCTCATCAGTCCCCCCAGGGGTCATTTCTTTCTAGGCTCAGCTGCTCTGTTCTCTGCACAAGGTTGGCTGTAGAATATCAGGCTCATTTTTCTTCCAAGGCCGTGACTATGGAGCACTCTCTCTTCCTGCATATCTGCTTCTGTGTTCTCCTTCTCCATGTATTTTCTTTCCTGTCTATGATTGAGCATCCATTTATGTAGCCCACAAGGGGGGTTCAGAGACTCAAACCAAATCGCCCTAATGACATGATCAAATAAAAGCCCTAAACTTGATTTAATAAAGTAAAAGTGAAATCTCTGAATCCAATAAAATCTAATACACCCAGAGGAACAGACCAGTTTACAAACACAATACAATATCTATTTTTGGAATTCATAAGTAATACCAAACTGCCACAGGGCAGAAAGAATATTAGAGGAAATAGTGACTGAAAACTTACCAATCCTTATGAAAGACTTAAATATCAATATCCAAGAAGGACAGTGTATCCCAAATGGAATATGAATAGACCTACCTCAAGTCACCTGCTATTCAGAATGACAAATATCAGAGATAAAGAGAAGACTTTGAAAGCAGCAAGGTAAAAAGCAAAGCATCAAATACAAGGGAAACTTGATAAGATTAAGTATCGACCTCTCATCAGAAACCATGGAGGAGAGAAGAAAGTGGTATTATGTATTTAAGGTATTGAAAGAGAAAAACTGCCAGGCAAAAATTCTGTATCTGGCAAAGCTGTCTTTCAAAAATGAAGGGGAGTTCAAAATCTTCACAACCAAAAATTGATAGAATATGTTACCAAAAGACCAGAATTACAAGAGAAACTAAATGGAGTGCAGGAGATTGAAAGGAAAAAAAAACAAGGGTGAGAGACTTGGAGAAGGAGGTAGAAATGAAGATTATTAGAAAGGGTAAAAAATATAGACTATAGTGTGATATGACAAGAGAAAGCCAAAGATCAAAATGGATGAAGTAAGTAAACAATTCACAAAGGCAGAGCTCAGAGGAAAATTTGTAACTCATGCTTACATTAAAAAAGAAGAAAGAGCTAAAATTGATGATCTAACTGCACACCTGGAAAAACTAGAAAAAGAGCAACAAACTAACCTGAAACCAAGCTAAATAAAACAAATAGAAATGATCAGAGCAAATAAATGAAATCAAGAACAAAATAAAACAATAGAGATAATCAATGAAACCAAAAGCTGGTTCTTTGAGATCAACAAAGTTGACAAACCCTTAGCTAGACTGACAAAGAGAAAAATAGAGAAGGTGCAATTAAATAAAATCAGAAATGAGAGGGGGAACATTAACACTGACCCTGTAGAAATAAGAGAGAACATGAGAGGATACTATGAACAACTGTATGCCAAAACACTTAGAAAATGTAGATGAGATGGACAAATTCCCAGAACTGACTCAGCCAACCAATCACAAATGAAAAGATTGAAGCAGTCATCAAAAATCTCCAAAAGATGAAAAACCCAGGTTCAGATGGCTTCAAAGGTGAATTTTAACAATCATTCCAGGATGAACTAATAGTTTGATCTTGCTCAAACTCTTCCAAAATTTGAACAGGAAAGAATGCTACCAAAGTCATGCTATGAAGCCAACATCACCCTAATACCAAAACCAAATAAAGATGCTATGAAAAAAGAAAATTACAGAGCAATAGCTCCAATGCATATAGATGCAAAAATCCTCAACAAAATACTTGCAAACAGAATACAAAGGCACGTTAAAAAAATTATATTCCACGATCAACTGGGTTTTATCCCATGTATGCAAGTGTAAGGGTGACACAACACAGACAATCAATTAGGATAATATACCACATTGATAAATTGAAGAAGAAAAATGACATGTTCCTCTCTATTGCTGCAGAAAAAGCATTTGACAAAATACAGTACCCTTTCTTGATAAAAACTCTCCAAAAGATAGTAATAGAAGGAAGCTTTCTCAATATGGTAAAGTGCTTATATGAAAAACCTACAGCTAGCATTCTACTCAATGGTGAAAGACTGAGAGCTTTCCTGCTGAGATCAAGAACAAGGCAAGAATGCCCAATGTCACCATTATTATTCAATATTGTCCTAGAATTTTTAGCTTGAGCAATTAGGCTAGACAAAGAAATAAAAGTCATCTAAATCAGAAAGGAAGAAGTAAAACTTTCAGTGTTCACTGATGACATGATCCTATATCTAGAAAATCCTTAAAATTCCACAACAAAACTACTAATTAATAGATGAGTTCAGCAAAGTGACAGGATGCAATGTTAATATACAAAATCAATAGCATTTCTATACCTACTGATGTGCAATCTGAGGAGGAAATCAGAAAAAATTCCATTTATAATAGCAAATAAAACAACCAAATATTTACGAACAAAATTAACCAAGGACATCCAAGACCTGTATTCAGAAAATTCCAAAACATTGTTTTAAAAAACCCTAAGAAGACTTAAATAAATGGAAGGGCATTCTATGTTCATGGATTGGAAGACTAAATATCATTAAGATGTCAATTCTACTCAAACTGATTTACATATTCAATGCAATCCGAATAAAAATCCCAACAGCCTTTTTTGCAGAAATTGAAAAGCCATAAACAAATTTATTTGGAAGGGTAAGGGGCCCCGAAAGCCAAAAAGATCTTAAAGGGAAGAACAAAGTTGGAGGACTCTCACTTCCTGACATTAAAGAATATTACTTAACTACAGTGGCAAACAAAACAAAACAAAACAACAACAAAAATAGCATTGTACTGGCATAAGGACAAAGAGAATGACTAGTGGACCCAGATAGAACTCAGAAATTGATCCTCACTTCTACAGTGAAGGGATTTTTGACAAGGCTGTTAAGCACACCCAGCTGGGCCAGAACAGTCTGTTCAACAAATATTGCTGGGAGAAAGAAAGAAGACCCCTATCTCCACCTTATAAAGAAATTAAAGCAAAATGGATCAAGGACTTAAATATAAAATCAACAACCATAAAACTCCTAGAAGAATATGTAGGAAATCATCTTTAAGATCTTGTGGTATGTGATAGTTTCTTAAACCTTACGGCCAAAGCATGACCAACAACAACAAAAAAATAGATAAATGGGAGCTCCTCAAAATTCGACACATTTGCACCTCAAAGGAATTTGTTAAAAGGGTGAAAAGGCAGTGCACTCATTGGAAGAAAATATTTGGCAATCACATATCTGATAAGTATTTAATATCCATGATATATAAGGAGATCATACAACTCAACAATAAAAAGACAAAGTATCTGATTAAAAAATGGGTAAAAGACTTGAAAAAACAACTGTCCAAAGAAGAAATATAAATGGTGTACAAAAAATTTCTCAACATCATTAGTGATTAGGGAAATGCAAATCAAAACTACCATGAGATATCATTTCACACCTATTAAACAGCTGCTACTAAAAAGTTGGAAAACTGTAAATTTTGGGGAAGATGTGAAGTCATAGGAACACTTATTCACTGTTGGTGGGAATGTAGAATGGTACAGCCACGGTGGAGAATGGCTTGGCAGTTCCTAAGGAATTTGAATATAGTCTTGCCATGGGACCTGGCAATACAATTGCTAGGTATATATCCAGAAGAACTGAGAGCAATGATACTGATGTTCAAGGCTGTATTATTCATGATAGCCAAAAGTTAGAAACAACCCAGGTGTCCATCAACTGTTGACTAGATAAACAAATTGTGGAGTATACACAAAATGGAATATTATGCAATACTAAGAAGAAACAAATTCCTGAATCATATGACAACATGGATGAACCTGGAGGACATTATGTTGAGTGAAGCAAGCCAGACACAAAAGGATAAATACTGTATGACTGCCCTATTATGAATGAAATATATTATGTGAAATATAAATATAATATGTGAAATATGAATACAGGTAGAATTACATATTACATATATGAAACTGTTTTTCTGTAACTTAATATTATAAAATGTTAATATCAGACAAAAAAACATATTATACTAAGTGAAGGAGACCAGACACAGAGTACTACATATTATATGATTCCATTTATATGAAATATAAATACAAATCAATTTATAAAGATGAATTGAGATTAGGGGTTATATAGATCTGAGGAAGGCATGCTAAAGAGTGTGGAGGCTTTCTTTTTGAAGTAATGAAATTTTTCTAAACTTTTTGAGATGAATGTACAGCATTATGATTATACTAAAGGTCTTGCTTATACACTTTGGATCGAGTAGCCAGAAGCACCAGCTATGTACAGTGGGGGAAGCATACAGAGATTGAACATTGAGGAATTTTCTTGCTTGTTTGTATGTCTGTTTTTTGTTTATTATTATTATTGAAATAATGAAAATGTTCTAATAATGATTGAAGCGAGGAACAACTATGTGATTATACCAAATACCAAAACATCAATAAGGTTCCTGTACAACAGGAGTGTGTTACATCCAAAATTATTGCAATACTCAGACTGGATTTTAGAAGGAGTCTCTAAGGAAATCAAAGACAATACAGGAGACACAAACAAGGAGACCAGAGGAAATTTTAGCCAATGGAACTTATCTCTACAGGGAAGAGAAAACACAGCCTAACTCCTAGTCAAATAAATATTATATCTCAAGCTAATGGTCTATTTACCTCAAATTCTTTTACTTCACACATCATATCTGTTCTTCACCAGTAAATCACAAAACAAGCTAAAGGCAAAACACAGTGTAAAGTTTAGGGTAAGCATCAGAACTAAACATAGATATGGCAGAGTTGTTGGATTTACCAGATGATAATTTCAAGTAACTATGATTAATATGCTAATAACTCTAATGGAAAAAGTGGACTACATTAAAAAACAGATGGGTAACGTAAGCAGAGAGATGGGGAGAAGTAGATAGATGGGGCGATTCTGAGAAAGAATCTAAAGAAAATCATAGACAACAAAACACTTTAATAGAAAGACCAGAAGGAGAAAGAAAGGTAGATAATGAATATTTGAAATATCAATGTCTGAAAATTTCCAATAATTATTGACAGATATCAAACCACTTATCTTGGAAGCTCAGAGAACACCCAGCATGATAAATATTTAAACATATGTATGCATAAATACATATTATAAAAAACCTCTAGGTATATCATATTCAAACTGAAGAAAACCAAAGACAAAGAGAAAATCTTGAAAACAGCTAGAGTTCATATTACTATGACAAGGGTGAATGATATTGTGACTCAAAGGAATATTGAATTGTGTCTGCATATAATTTTCTTGCCATGCATAATTTCCCAGCAGTGAAGCACAAGACAGTGACAAGATAATGGGTCAAGTGTTGATGCCATTCTTTGCAAAATGTGAAGTGGAACAGGGGTGTTAAAACATTGGTTGATCTCATGTAATTTCCAATAACATCAGATAATTTTTTTAATTTACAAAAGGATTCCATTAGCTCTTTTCATATTAAATCACAGTAAAAACAAAGGGAACAGGTAAAATAAATTTTCATCCCACATTTCAAACACATGAGATAATATATCAGTGGACAGAGCATTGAAATATAAAAGCAGAATTCTAGATCTTTCAGCAACTGTGTAAAATGATTTGCTATAATCTAGTCACCTATACAAAGAACATATCAATATTTATCTAAGATTTGAATAAATATTAAAGGACAAAATATGCTAAGATTTTGTCATTAAAATAAATTAAATATAATCTGAAAAAGGTGAACCCTACACAGCCATACATCATGTAACATTTTTATGGGTAATCTCTAAAAATGTCCCAGTTTTCTTAGGTATTCAAGGGATTTACTGAACAGAATCAATCAAGATGTTTATTTGAAAGATAAACTATGACTGAATTAAAATTTTTTTGTGACAGTTTATGTACCATTCAAATTTCCATACTTAGCATTTTGCAGGACACCTCAACACACCACATTCAATAAGGGAAAGTACATCAAGAAAGATCAATAAATAATAGAAGTCACGAATGATACTATAAACCAACTAGACCTTACAGACACACATAGAACTCTACCCAGCAGCAGCAGAATGCACATTCTTCTCTAGTGCACTGCATCATTCTCCAGGATAGATCATTTGTTAGGTCATAAAACAAGTTTTTATAAATTAAAATAAATAATTAATATAATACATAGTATTCTCTCTGGTCACAATGGAATGAAACTAGAATACAACTACATAGGAAGAACTGAAAAACATATGAAAATGTGAAAACACAACAGTGCATTCAAACATAATGGGTCAAAGAAGAAAAAAAAAAACAGGGGAAACTAGAAAATGTCTTGAGGTGAAGAAAAAAAGAAAACACAGCATATCAAAATTTATGGGCTGCAGCAAAGCAGAGCTGAAAGGGAAATTTATAAGTCTAAATGTTCATGTTATAAAAGATAAAAGATCCCAAATCTTAACACATCCTAACATCACAATTGGAGGTTTTAGAAAAAGAAGAGCAAGCTAAATTCAAAGTGAGCACAAAGAAGGGAGTAATAAGAAGTTGGGCAGGGATAAATGAAATAAGAAATTACAGAGAGAGAGAGAGAGAGAAAGAGAGAAAGAGAGAGAGAGAGAGAGAGAGAGAGAGAATATCAACCAAACCAAAAGTTGGTTCTTTG
>JAQZBX010106361.1:0-10756 GCA_029593785.1 Cabassous unicinctus
GTTTACCATATGAGAGGCCCCGGGTTCCCTTCCCGGCGCCTCCTTGTGAGGGCAGGCCCTCTCGGCTAGCACGGCGCCGTGGGCTGATGCAGCAAGACCTCACAGCAAGGGGGAGATAAGCAGACACAAAGAAGACACGCAGCGAATGGACACAGCAGCACAAGCAGCAAGGGGGGGGGATAAATAAAATAAAATAAATAAATCTTTAATAAAAAAAATGATATGAGATGGTTTACAGTAGTGGAGCTGAGGGTGGTGATGGGGTGGGAGCTGTGTGGGCAGAGGAGAAGAGAATAAGAAAGTTCCTTAACCCCTCTGTGCTTTTGTGATTTTACTGTAAAATAAATTGGAAAGTGCCAAATGTTAATTAGTACTAAAGAAGAGATTTATAATTAGGCTATATTCCTGAATAACACTATAGCATTACCTTATGTTAATTCTAGTTATCATCTAATCAACTCACTTAAGTGAAAGCATGACAGTCAGCATGTCTAGGAAAAACTAATCAATAAGCAACTTTCAATAGAGCTTTGGTCCATTACCTTCATTCCTACTTAATTCAATGTCAGCGAACAAACCAATCTTAATGATCTGCCAAAGCAGTCCCAAAACCAGATGAGGTTTCCCAGCCCGCAAATCCTCTGCACCAATGTTCACAACGTGACACCCAATGGCTGAGGCAGAGTTCAGTGCCAAGTTCAAGTTTTCCTGCAAGACAGCCAAATTACATACTTGCTTCTTGACCTTTCTCTTTTTAGCAGTCTACTTCTCCCTTCACTGAAAAGAACATTCAATGAGGAATTAATACTCTATTAATTTCACCCATAAATTATCCACGGAAAACAAATTCCAGACTTTGATGTTAAAAAACAGGGCTAAAACAAATCTCAGTCTTACTGCTATTGTTTTTTGCAGAATTCCATGGGATGTATAGTTGGTATTATTATTATTTTTTTGGTCACTTTTAACATATACTGACACATAATGAAAAGGCTTAGTGAATAAAGTAAATATATATCCATGTGGGAGAAGTGTCACATTTCTAAAAATACTTAAATAAGAGTCCAATAATATTGAATATACTTCAAAGAGTTTCAGAAGATCTCCACATCCATTTTGCCTGAGGGAATTTTGCTATCTAATAGTTTAACACTCACTTGAGGGAAAAGAAAAATTCTCCATTTGTTAAGCATGCCAGTTAACTAAGAGCTTAAGTATTTTTTCCTTATTGCTGCATTGTTTGAAAATAGCACTACATAATGAAAAGAATATAGGGCTTTGGAATTAGGCCTGGATTTGGACCTCAGTTCCAACATAGTTCAGAAACCTTAGTCCCAACTCCTTTCTCTATAAAATCTGGGTAATAATCCCAAAGTCATAATTGTTACAAGGATTAAATGAGAACATATAAAGTACAAAGCCTATGCCCTGTAGAGCAGGGCTTCATATAGTAGTTTCATGGGATAGGATGGTGGGGACAATGCATACCTGAATGATGAAAGGTGTAAGTTTCTTCTTGTTGATTGCTCTTTCATCAATTGTATCAGGAACTGAAAGGTTGACCATTTTACTGAAACAAAAATGAAAGAAAATTAAACAATTTGCTTTTCAAGAGTCTGTAAATATTCAAAAATATTTTAAGGCTATTATAACATGTCTCCCGTGTAATCAGAAAAAAATAACTGCAATATATGACTTATATTACATTGATCACAAAAATACTCCACATAAGAAACACATGCACACATGCACAAAGACCAAAATGTTTACTGCAGTAGAGTATCTCTGAGTAGAGGAGCCGGTCATATTTTCTCATTTTAATCTTTTTGCATTTTCCAAATTCTTCATTACTTGGATATTGTAAAAAAAAAAAAATCCCATGTTGAAAAACTGTGTCTCTTCTAGGTTATATAATTCACAATTACAAATTACCATTTATCCACATAGAGGTAAAATTAGGTGAGCATGAAATTCTTTCATTCACCAAATAATTATCTGAGTGCCTAAATGATGAGCCAGGCATTATATTTGGTGCCAGTGATACAGTGGTAAGAGAAAGAAACGTTATTTTGGTAATGCTAATATCTGTGACCTTATTAGGATAATTCTCATTTGTAAATTTTGGAGTTATTCTCTAACATTTTAAGTATTTATTTATAATACTGCTCCAGTAAATTTTATTCTGCATATGTAAAACCATGCTTATTTCCAAGCAAAAGTTAAATACTAAATAAATGGTACCATATAATTATCTTTCTCTTAACACATATGGGGAACTATTTCTTTATATAAATGTACAAAAAGGGAAATATTTTGTATTTTAAAACAAGCTTTTCAAATAATCAAAATAACTTTATTGCAAAAAGGGAATATAACTTTATATATTGTCCACTGTCATCTGAAATATTTATACCTATATAGCACTGTTCTAAGCACTCTATGTGTAGTGACTTACTTAAGGTTCACAAGAGCCTTGTGAGGTAAGTACTTAAAATGGGGATCATAACAGATGTTGAAACTGTCATGTAAAGGGGTTGAATATTTTGATTACAGTTACACAGCTACTGAATGGCAGAGCCACTGCTTCCTCTTTAAATAGGAGCATCCACTGACAAACTGCTGATAACCTTATACTATTCCTGCCAAGATACTGCTGGCGCTAGGGCTTTGGTGGCAAAAAGCATTTTCAGATGAATAAATAGATACTGACATATTTCAGTCCAACAAAATCTTAATGTTCTGCTTGCTCAACAATGAGCAGAAATTGGCAGCTGAGAACTTCCCTATAAAAAGGTCCCCAATCTAAATGATTGAATTTTAGATTAATCTTTTAGTAGTGCTTTCACAGATAATGTAGAGATGAAATAAAATAGACAAAATCTCACCAATTTTAAATTGTAATTTTTTCCTGAGGTAAAGCTGTTAAGCATCCAGAAACACATATATCTGAAGACTATTTTTGGAACTCTGGATATAAAATAAGATAGTATCTTACCAAAGCACAATTCCATCACCAACAGCTTTGAACAAGTCATCAGTATTTGGGTTCATTGGTATAACATGTCTGCAATCAGGATCATTTTCCAAAGCTTTGTTTATCCAGTTGACAAAAGCATATTTTTCTTCCTCTTAAATTAAGTTGAATGAGAAGAAATTAGTTTATACTCTAGATTATAAATTTGAATCCAAAACCTAAAATAGCTCTACAGCAATGCTGGATGTTAATGTGTCATGAACAAGTGACTATGCTCTTTGAAAACCAAACACTTGAATGCAACACAGTGGCTGGCTATTAGAAATTACAAAATTACCAAAAAGAATAGAGCATGGTTAACTGATCTTTGGAGAAGTAGTTAAAAAATCCTTTATAGTGGAGCTGATGTGGCTCAAGCAGTTGAGCACCTGCTTCCCAGATGGAAGGTCCCGGGTTCGGTTCCCGGTGCCTCCTAGAAACAAAGACAAACAGCAAGCAAACAAATGAAAGAACCAACCCTTGAGCCACCAAGGGAGCTGATGTGGCTCAGTGGTTGACAACCAGCTTTCCACTTATGAGGTCCCAGGTTCAATCCCCAGCCTTGGTACCTCAAAAAAAAATCCTCTATAAATAATATTATATTACTATAGAACTCTACCATAATAAAGTTTATTACTACACATATTTGTATCATGTCTCTTGCAAGCTAACAAAGCCATATAATAAATACTTCTAATGCCTTTGTGTCAAGTATTAGTCACAAGCCCAAATACATGTCACAAAGGAATTCTACTGTATTCTTAATTAAGAGGAAATGTTTTTCAAGGGCCCTCCCTTGACACTGTAGCATCCACCCTATTTAGTTCACTGTGTTAATCTAAGGCATGTGAAACTATTACCTGAATAGGAATGCTGTGTTCCTTCACTCGACAACTCTGAAGTTCCTCCAAGAGCACAAATCCCTTCTTTCCTGTTGATTGCTTTACGGAAGGTTTTGGCAATATCGCTGCTTTTTACTTCTTGGAAAATCTATCAATTAAAATATTTGTTGATTCACAATTAATTTTAAGTCAGCCATAAAAATAAGCATAGTCATCTTCTTTTATACTCTGATCACCTACATTTCTTTGCCATAGGTGATGAGTGTTAAAATACATGGAAAATTGAGCTTGTATTTTTGAAATGCTAAACAAGTACTCCAATACTGCTACTGAAAATTAAACACTGGAAAGTCAATTGCACACACTTGTCAAAAACATTACTGGCTGCACTTTAAGCCAAAACTAGTGTGGTTCAATTGTACAGGTAAATTAAGCACTGGAAAGTCAATTGCATACACTTGTCAAAAACATTACTGGCTGCACTTTAAGCCAAAACTAGTGTGGTTCAATTGTACAGGTAAATCTGTTAATTTTCTACAAACAAAGAAGGCTTTGTTCTTTTTCTGGAGAGAAAAGACTGAAGGATCTCCCTACTTTAACCATAATTATTTGTGCAAAGAAAGTTGAAAGTTTAATATTCAACCAAAAAACTATTTTGTGGCATAATGGTGTAGCCCAGTAAGAGTTTGTTGAATCGAAAGTTATAGAATAATAAAAACAATAAGGTGAAAAATACATAAAGTTGATACCAAGAGATGACTATGGAGAATAAACACAGAAAAAGAGGCTTTTCAGTAATGGTCTTGTTTGGGTATTTAGGAAGTCCAGCTTCTCTTCACAATAGGGAACATGGCTAACGAAATTAACTTCTACATTCTAACTGTATAAGAGTAGTATGTGGGAAGCGGATGTGGCTCAGGCAACTGGGCTCCTGCCTACCACATGGGAGGTTGCTGGTTTGGATCCTGGTGCCTCCTAAAGAAGACAGCGAGCGGACGCAACAGGCAGGCACAGCAGGCTGACACAACAAGATGATTCAACAAGAGACATGGTGAGGAAAACATAATGAAAGACACAACAAAGCAGGGAGCAGAGGTGGCTCAAGCAATTAGGCACCTCCCTCCCACGCCAGAGGTCCCGGGTTCGGCTCCCAGTGCCTCCTAAAGAAACAAAGAAGATGAACAGACACAGCAAGTGAAAAACAACAAGGGGGTGAGGAGAAATAAATAAATAAAATAAATTGTTAAAAAAAATGCAGGTTGTAGCAAAGCAAATTCCACATTCCAGTACAACCACTTACAATGGATTGACATTCTACAGGTCTGTCTACATATTTTGTATTTAGTGGAATTTACCTAACCCCAAATTTGTTCCTGATATACCTATGTGCACAGTCCTTATGGCAACTGGAATGGCTAAATTAGCTACTGCCAGTAAAACAAGAGCAAGGTATAGCAACTTTATAAAAAGTTCTTTAAATGATGTTTAGAACCCCATTAAAGTGGATTAATGGAAAGAAACTTAGGATCCTGATTGAATAGTTGCTGGAAAAATGCAAAATAACTCCAAGGCTTTTAGCATTATTGACAAACACATACACACAGGCATATGCAAACACATATATCTCAGGAGGATGCAGCCTATGTTTGAGGCTCATAAAGGAGGGTCACAGGGAACAGCAGTTCAGGTTGTACTTGTCAGAGCAGGCACAAGACAGAGCTGAAATATAGCCCATGCTACACTAAGCAAACCTTGTGTCTTGCACAGGACTGTGTCAGGCCAAAAGAAGGAGGTCCTTTTCATATTGGTCTTTCCAGAAAGGCACCTTTTCATAATTAATTCACCTAGAGAAAGTGACTTTTTGTAATTGGCAGAAAAGTTACTGTATGTGCTGTCAGCTCTGTCACAGAGCTGCCTTTTTCTCTTACCTTTTATAAATCCTGACTTTCCTTGGGTTTATCACTATAATTCTTTTTAGGAAAATAATGAATAAGCAGTAAGTTTTACAAAATCAAGCTTGCTCAATATCCATAGCTTCAATTTCATGCTATAACTGTGATTTTAGAGGCAGAACTTTAGAATGGACATGTGTGTTTATGTGTGTATCTGTATCTGTATATTTACACAGACACAAACATATACACTGACTAAATATTGCACACAACGAACGAAATCACTCTTCCTCCCATACGGCCATTACACCAACCCCTGTTAAGTATCATTAGTGTGAAGCTGACTCATGATCTCTGGGTAATTTTCAAATTATTAAAATTATTTTTACTTATAATTTATTTTAGCCCAATTTTAATTTCATTTAATTTACCTTAACTTCCAATCCAAGGTGCCACAACAAAATAGTTACCTAGGAATGCAGCATGGCCTTAACTGTGATGCATTTTTTTCCCATAGCTCCTCTTTTCATAACAATACATCTGCTCAGTAAAAAAATCAATATTCAAAAGTTCACCTCATTCAGAACTCTACTTCATTTAGTAAAACATTCCCCAGTAAATTAAAATCTGAAAGGTGTGCACTTTGTCATGATTGACATGCCATAAATCATTGGAATGCCATAAAAATGCCCAAAATGTTACTGCCTCAGAATAATAAGAAATGAAAAGTTTTTTCTTCTTATTATTACTGCTTTCGCCTCAAAGATCATTTGTCATTTGCTTCTAAAAATTAGTTTGTTTAAGCTACCACAATGTCAGCTGAAGCTGAAAAATAAATCCAAATTTGTATACATCATGGAAAAGTGGAATAATCCCAATGGAAAAAAAAAGAATATCTCTGCTGTATAATATCCTGAAATAATTACTTAGCAAAGCTCTAGCAAAATTCCTGAAGCTTGGGAATGACATTCAAAGTTGTAATAAAAGTTGTTAATTTACTATTGTTTTTCAAACATTACTTGACTTTCAGTTTTAAAATATTTAAAAATTATTCTAGCCAGGCTCAAAGTTCTGTTTCATAGTTATTTCTCCTTGATGGTAGTAGAACATTGTGAATGTAATTAACAACATTGAATTATATATTTGAATGTTGTTAAAAGGGGGGGAATTTTAGGTTGTATACATGTCACTAGAAAAATATAAAAATACTTCAGGACTGTACAACACAGTGAATCCTAACGTAAATCACGGATTATAGTTAATAGAATAAGTATAAAAATATGCTTTCATCAATTGTAACAAACAAACCACATTAATACAAGGTGTTAATAATAGGGGGTTAATATGGGAACTCTGTATTTTCTGCATGATTTTTCCGTAAACCTACAACTTCTCTAATAAAAAATAAATAAGTGACTAAGATTAAGGGTAATAGAATATTTGTTTATCTTTTAACTTAATTCATTATGTGAGAATTTGTATTAATTTTCAACTTTAGTAAAGAAATTGTTCAAGTGGATGATGAAGCTATTTGAATATAAGCTTTGGCTTTAAAAAATCTCTGAAATCAGGGATAACACAAGACTGACTATTGTACTGTAGTCTTCCCAATGAATCTTTTCAAAGCTGCCCATTGTTATACTAATGAGCTCACTGATTTGTGTTGTTTCTCTTTAGGAGGAAAGACTTGCTTTATCATCTGTGAACAAACTCTGGAATATATTTCGCAGGAAGCAATATCTACTCCTATTCTGTACATCTCTTTCTGTTTTGTTTATGGAATAGAGATGTCTCTTATTACTGTTATAAAGTTTCATTGCCTTTCCCTGAAAGACCCTCTGCAACAAGCTAACTCCTTTTGACCTCAGGGTTAGCTCAGCATAAGAGTAGAGGCCAAACCAAAGAATTCCAGAAGCATATGACTTAGAGGAAGGAAAGATTTCACAAAGAATTGCAAAAGAATATTGACTGCCTTCCAGTATTTGGGGCTGGTTTCCAAAGCGTTTCCAAAGTAGCAGGTTTAAAAATTTTTTTTAATATGTTGTAGGCCTAAACATAGTAATAATAGGAAAGACTGCTTTAAAAAAAAACAAAGAAAGAAATACTACAACAGCTAACACCTTATATAGCATGTTCTGAGTGCTTTACTTATACTGCTATTTAATCCTATGAAAGTTGTAGTATTATTAAAATGCTAAAACAGGTAAACAATTTATTATTACCATTAATGCAAGATCAGGCTTCTTATTGTGAAAATGAGAGTTTGACATAGACATTTTTGCTGAAAAAACTTGTCACATCAGACTTTTCCAGATGAAGAAAATATCCTTTTATCTTTTAAGTATAAAAACCGAGAAATTTACTTTTGAAATGCTTAAAAGAAAAAAATCTATTCAATCAGGGTATTAAGTTCAATTTTAAAATGTGAAGTTTACATATAATTTTGGGACTCTTTTCTGCCCTATATATGTTCTTCAAAATCAACACAAACTGATTATGCTTGTAAGGTGGTTTGCAATTAATACCCTGTAAGCAGCAATTTCAAAAAACATGCAAAACGGTTTATTTCTCTTATATTAATAACTGATAGGAACCACATCTTTCCTATTTCTCAGATAACTGAGATCTACCCAAGTTTGGTTTGACAATTTATAGGATGTTTCATGAATGAAAATGTAGATGGGAGAGAACAGACATTTGGTTAAATCCCCATCTTTCTGTCAGTACAGTCATGGTAATACAATCCTGAAACTTCAGTCAGGTTATTTTATTATCCTTCATATTTCAAATTTTTTAAAGAGCAGGCAGGGGATAACTGTGGAAAAAGCCACTAGTTCTCTGCATAATGTTGGAAAAGTCATTTCCTTTTACAAGAACTCAGGTTTTTTAAATGTGAAAAATGAAGGATAATAGATTCCTTACAATTCAAAAAATATATATATTAACCTAAATGTCCTCATTAATGTTTTATCTTCTAAAATATCCCTGATGATGCCAAAATTATTATGCATGTTCTTTCCTTTTTGAGAATATATTAAGACTCTCTCAGTTCCTTGGTATGGTGGTTGTCCATAGACTTATTGTGATTCTAGCAATGGAAGAACTTATATCATTGATGTGGAGGCTGTGGCCACTGGAGGTTCTGAGGGGAGGAAGAGGGAAAACAGGTGTAATACTGGGACATTTTCAGAACTTGGGAATTGTCTTGAATGACATTGCAATGACATTCTTGATACAAGCCATTATATATCTTGTCTTAACTTACAAAATTGTATGGTAGAGAGTATAAACTACAATCCATGCTTAGTGGCAATGTTCCAAAATGTGTTCATTAATTGTAACAAATGTACCACACTGATGAAGGATGTTGTTAATGTGGGTAAATGTGGGTGGTGTGGGGAGCGGAGCATATGGGAATCCCCTATATTTTTTATGTAACATTTATGCAATCTAAATATTTTTTTAAAAAAGAATATATTAAGGTTATCATACCTCCTCACTTAAAAGCCACAAACAGCTGTGTGGAACCAGCAATGTTCAAATATATAGATGTTTAAATTTCCCCAAGATCATGTTTCTCAAAGACAGTTTCATAATCTTGTCCTTAATAACACTGGCACACTGAAAATCTTAAAGTTTTATGTCTTTTCTTTTTAGTAGATAAAAAATTCTAAGCCATAAGTTATATGAAAAACAACCAATTATAGTAGCAAGTGCTCTGAACTATTTTAAATTCACAATTAAACATGCAGTTACAAGGATGGCAAGTTATACATCATACATGCAAGTGCTCAAATGCAAATCAACAGCAACTTACTATTCAACATACAATTCAAAACAAAAGGCTTTGGCAATAACTGGAGATAAAAACGTTGGGGGAAAAATCAGTATTTCAAAAGAAAATGACAAGAACCAAACCATTATAATTAGGACAGAAGCCTGCATTTTAAAATACTAATACCCCCCACAAAATGCTGTCAGCTGAGTAGACAGTCATTACTTAGTCAATTTGCTTCTTGAATTCTCACTCTGTTCAAAAGGTGTTAATTCTAATTGGAGAGAACATACCAGAAATTCAATTGCTGTGGTGAGCTAGGGTTACTAACTGGAGCATATTTTATCATTTCAGGTGTCTTGGGGCAAAAATAAAGCAAGGAATGGGAAAAGTACAATTGGTGTGACTTATAGACTGTGGCTAACAGCAATACTGTAATATTCATGCATCTATGCCAAAAATGTACTGTGTTGATAATGGAGGGGTATAGAAAAAGTGTGCCAAATGTATGCTATGGGACCTGGTGGGTGGTAATAGTCTGATGATATTGTCTAATAGTCTGTAACAAACATTCCAACAATGGTGTGGTGTGTTGGTGAAGGGGTATTGTATGGGAATTCTACACAGGTGCATGATTGTGCTGTAAGTTCACAACTTCTGTAACAAAATATAAGAGGGTGGGTTGGGGGAAAAACACACCAAATGTAAGATATGGACTATAGATAGTAGTAAGATTTTGATGATATTCTTTCATAATTTGTAACAAATGTCTAGCAACAATGCGAGGTGTTGGTTGCACTAATTATTAATTATTACTTATTACTAGTTTGCAATATACTGTAAGAAATGCCTAATAAGATCTAGTCTTATTATATACTTTAAGGAATGCCTAATAAGATTTCAGCCCAAAATTAATACAAAATTTTAAACAGTATATATCTTAAGAGTGTTCTTAATTGAGGGAAGAGGTGATAAGCTGCTAACCTTGAGGAGCATCTGATGATACCAGAGAAGAAAACAAATATTTTAAATGCCTCTTTCAATGGAATAAAATGTTATGTTTCTCTCTCACTGTTTGCGGATGACATGATCCTGTACTTAGAAAATCCAGAAGTATCCACGACAAAGCTACCTGAACTAATAAATGAGTTCAGCAAAGTGGCAGGATACAAGATCAACACGCAAAAATCAGTAATGTTTTTGTACACTAGTACTGAACAACCTGAGGAGGAAA
>JAQZBX010106362.1:0-10756 GCA_029593785.1 Cabassous unicinctus
CTTTAAAAAAAAAAAAAAGTATATCATAACTCTACATTCACACATCGATATAAGGAGAGGAAAATAAATCTTTTATTAATTAAAGTTAATATGTCTAAATTCAATTAAGTTAAAATGACCAAGAGAACTTAAAGCACAATAAATAACTTGATTTTTTCAAGAGAACTAGCTTTAAGAGTAAATTGACAACTTTGTTATCTTGAAAAAGTTTTGTGCTTTAATTTGTAAGTCACAACTTTCATTGTCTCTGATAAGTACAATTTCACTTATTAACATTATCTAATTCAATGAGAGAATTAAAGCTCTTATTACTGTATTGAATACTCCATGGGCGCATGAGGGAACAGTGGTTGGCAAGTGTACCTCTATGTGGGAGGGGTGCCAGGGTGGGATAAATACATGGGCTTCTGCCTTTATCCAAAATATCCAAACATCAAGTGGAAAACTCAAAGTTAAACTAAAAAGTTGAAATGTTAGAAATCCTGATAAGCAAATTGTGTTCACAAAAACCTACTTCTAAAAATGAATTTTGTGGACACTGTGAAGAACTCCTACCAAGCAGCTTCTTTTCTCATGTTATTGTTAACAAAAATGACTTGTTGAAACAATTAAGGAAATAATTCAGTCAGGCTATGTACATATAAATACAAGAAAACAGATCAAATTAATTAATTGATTCAATTATTCAATAAGCACTATAGAATCTCTAGTATTTTTTGAAGGATCTATTCTTGGTAGAACACTCTGATAAAATTTAAGAATGTAAAGATAAAAAGGACAATATTTTTCTCAAGGAATTTTTGATCTAGTACAGGATATGGATATTCATTTCTGCCCCATAAACAAGTATCAAGTTCTTACCATAAATCTATACTTTTCACATAGATGAATTCATTTAATTTTCACAATTCTGTGGTGTCAAAGTTACTGATATTAGTTCCATGTCACAAAAAAGGCAAAGCAAGGAAAGTATAGTGACAAAAATTATCTTGATCCCAATTACAAAGGTAGTAAGAGGCAGAACCATGATTTGAACCCAAGTCTTCTGATTACAAACCTAGTGCCTTTTCCACTCTACCAGAGGGATACAGTTGATCTCCAATGCAAGATAAAATGATAAAAATGCTATTTATTGAATTGAAATGAATAAAAATCTGTGGGGGCTTTGAATAAAAAGTAATTTTAATAAGATGACCAATTTCTGAACTTGAGGAATTTAGAATTAGTTGTTTGGAGTTAATAAAATACGCATGAGAGAATCAATTGAAAACACCAGAAGCACTATGAGAATTCAGAATTACAGTAGAGAACAAAAGTAATTTGCAGAAATCAATAGCTTTCATATATAAGACAACACAGTTATTAGAGATAATGGGGAAAAAAGACCTCATTAGCATTAGTATAACACAAAAGACAAAGCATCTGAAAATAAATTCATTCACGTAAAAGACCTATTAGAAAAAGTTTAAAATAATATGGAAAGACATACTATGTTCCTGGATAGGTAGCATCTATATAATAAAGATATGAAATCTTCCTAAATTAATGTATAAATTTAATGAATTCCTAATTAAAAGACCAGCATATATTTAAAGCACTGCACAAATTAATTATAAAGTTTATATGAAAAAGTATACAAATAAGAATAACCAGAAAATCTCTGAAAAGAATGAGGGCTCAGAAATTTAAAAACTATATAAAGTTTCAATGATTAAAATAATGTGATATTGAATGTATTGAAAGACCAATACCATAGAAAAGAAAGTACAGAAAAAACCTCAAACACATAGCAGGAATTTAGTATATCCTACTTATTAAATGATACAGGTAGAATTTAATAAATGCTTTATGAGTACCTCATGACCAATCCAAACAAGAATATAAATTCCAAGTGGATCAAAGATTTAAACATAAAAAATAAGAAGAATTCTTTTCCAGAAGAGTACATGAACAAACTCTCAAATATAACCTTGGAGAAGTTCTTATTAGCAATGGATCAAATGCAGAAGCCATAAAAGATTAACAAATTCAAATATATAAACCTTTGAATGACCAAAACACTATTAACAAATAAAAAGATAAATGACAATTTGGGGTGAAATATATGCAACCCATATCAAAGAAAATGGATAACTTCATAATATATAAAGATCTCTTTGAAATGAGAAAAATACCAACAATGTAAAATTAATATAAATGACTCAAAGAAAAGGAATAGATATGTTTCCTAAACAGATGAAAGATGCTTAGCATCTTTCAAAAAAATGGAAATAAAATTTGCTACTACAATTTGATAATCGTTTTTTAATCTATCAGCTTGGTAAAATCTAAAAAAAATTGATTATAATTGTATATCAGACTGTATTTATTGTTCATAAATAATTTTGTTCTGACTGTTAAGCTTCCTTGCAGATGGAAGTTACTTCCTATCCCACTGACTTTAGTTTAGATATGTCACTTGCTTTGGTCAATGGAATACGGAGCTATTAGATGTGATTGTTCATTTGGCTCAGCCATTCTCTTTGCTCCTGCCATCACCACAAAATCAGCACATCCCACAAAGGGCTAGTCCATCAGACTGGGTCCTAGACTCAAAAGAGCCATGGAGCCAAATGGTCGACCCCAGCCCAGTCAAGCCAGCATGCTGACCCATGGCCAACCCAGGAGTCTCCTGTAACATACCCAAGAACAACAAAAAATAAAAGAAATCCTCGGCCATGCAGAGAGTGATGATGTTTGTTAAAACAGCAAAAGTTTACTAACACAGTCTATTCATGATGAGTGGAAATAGTCTCATTTATTACTGTAAAATTTTTATATAGATACAACCCTTATGGAAGGCAATTTGGTAATACCTACCAAAATCACAAATGCATATGCTCTTTGTAGCAGCAAATTCTCACTTCTGGAAATTTATCTTAAAGATATACTTTATATATCAAAATTAGTCACTGCAGCACAGCTTTCAACAGCAAAGGACTGGTAACTGCCAAATATCTATTAATTAGAGATACTATTACTATTACTATTAGGGTCTATTAAGTGGAATACTATGCAGCTGTTAAAAAAGAACAAGGAATTTATATAAGCAATGACATGAAAAGATCTCCAATATATGGATTGTTAATATGTATTAAGTGAAAAAAACAAGGTACATAACTGAGAGCTGAGTAAAGCATACTACAAAAACTATGAAAATAACACATGATATTTGGTTTTGTTTACATATATATAAGAAAACTTTGGAAGAGCACATATGAAAACTCAGTAAACATAGTTATAATGGGGCAGGGGAGGTGGGATCTGGAAGATGGGGGACTGGTATGTGATACAAACTTTTCACTGTTTACTTTTTATCTTTTCATAATTTTTCTTTAGTTTGAATGTGAATGTATTACTTTACCAAAAAGTTAAATATATATAAATTAAATTATTGAAATATATCTATCTAATTAAACTAAAAACTCCCCAGTAGTTGCCCAACAACTGGACATGATGTTTTTCAAATTAAAGTCAGCAGATCCCAGGCAGATACACTATCAGAGACTAGTGAGTTCTGTGCAAATGTTTTAATTATTAAAATTTATTTTAGCTGTTAATAAAAATCAAAATTCTCATTTTCAATGATAATCCTCAATTTGAAAATATTTCCATAAAATACAAGTTTAGTTCTTAAAAAAGTGTTTCTCTGAGATTCAAAGACCCTCATGATTATAGTCTGGTGGTACATATATTTTTCTTTAAAAGAGTTCCATACGTATCTCAAGTTCAAGAGACATTAGTCAATATTCAAAATCAAAAGTTCTTAACATGTCATCTATGACTCTACATGATCTGGCCTGGCCTCCTTATCCAATTTTACCATGAACTTCATGATCCAGCTAGAGCCTGTTGTTTCTTTCCTCCATGCTTTTGTCTGAACTGTACCTTCCTCTTGGAACATCTGTTTGCACTTCCCTCCCTCCCCCAATTTATTAGGCTAACTTCTGCTCATCCTGAAGATTTTTTTCAGGCAGCATTCCAGTCGGAATGTTATTGTGATCCCTCACCTATCACCCTTCTTGGTACTCCTTTAACACCCAGTAGATCATAGATCCACCACCATTGTGGACAGTTGATAGGCAACTACTGACAGTAGCGTAATTCCCATGACATCGCTCTACGTGTGGGAAAAAGCCAGGGGACTACAGGACCCTCAGCGCATGTGTACCAGTACCATCTGGCCATTGCACAATCTGTTTTCCAAGCCTAGGACATGCTCCCCCACCTTCACCTTTAAATTTAAATATTAAATTTAAAGGTGAAGGTGTCTTCCCCAGGCTACTTTTAAAGTACAAGAAATGACATGTGACAGAGAGCCAAAGTCCATGGAAAAAAGTGATGGTTTGGGCAGAAGCTGGAGTCTTTTAGTGGGAAAAGTGGTAAGTTCCACTGAATTGTTCCACTGGTAGAAGATTTAAGTAGAGGCTTCTTACTAAGGGATGAAAATATTACAGTAAAGTATGGTAAACTCTATAAAAAGCATATAGATTTTGATTTCATAAGTATGAAAGTCTGTGTGATAAGGTGAGTAAAGCACTAAACAAGGAAGGAGAAATTTTCACAAAAGGACAAATGAGGATAACATAGAAGAGAGAGAGTGAGCTATTTAAACCATTGATTTTGGCGTTAGACAGTCACTAGTAAGAGGCAGCCTTAAAAGACCAGAACAGAGTTCATCTCTGGCAAAATGGAACCATAAATTTTATAGCCGGCTCTTATCCCTGTGCAAACATACACACATGCACACACACACACACATGCTCCAATGTATTATTCCTTTCCAAAAGACTTTAGAAACATCAGGGTACCCATGTTAGGAAATGCATCATAAAGAAAGGTATCTACTGAAGGCATACTCCAGGAAAAATATACCAGTGAAAGAAAAAAAGCTGAAATTTAAAAATATTTAAAGTTTTTGAAAAAAAGTAATGGACTAGTCACTGCTTTCATGACAAAATGAAATTCTTTAAAAATATTTATTGAAGTATATCATTCATACATGAACATACATAAACAACAGACATATAGTAAAAGTTGTGACCTTACAAAACAAACATGCACAACATCATACAGGGTCCCACACATCACCCCACCACCACCACCTTGCATTTTTGTGAATCATTTGTTACAAATTATGAAAGAATATGGTAAAAATCTTACTACTAACTATAGTCCATATCTTATGTTTGCATGAACCTCTTCATCAATTTCATAATGGCAAAAATCTCTGTCAAATACAACTGCCTTTCTATTTTACCACAGATCCAGATGCTCTTTTGACAAGTAGGCAGTCACTGCCATTTTGATTGCATTTAGAGTGATCAAGTAAGCAATTGGCCACTATGGTCTCTTTCTTCCAGTACAAACGATTTGAATCATATTTTTTATCTAAAACTATTTCATTTATATGTCTTTGTTGACAGATTTTCCTGCTGCTTTATTTCAAGGCCCTGTAGAAATCCTTAGTGACATTATGCCAAGGGCTGAAGCTCATAAGCAACCTGAACATTCTGATTCACTGAAAGCAACCTACAATTCACTAATAGAAAAGGTAATGATGATCCTGTCCAATTAAAAATGTTAAATTAGAGAGAATCTAATGATTTCCCCCTATCATTAGGATATTCTGGAAGCACAGCAGGGGGGCAATAAATACCCCACATATGTTAAAGATGCACTTTTTTTTTTTTGCATTGAGGAAAACAAACATTTTTTTTTAAAAAGGAAATTTCATAATTGCTTAAAGGACATTATAATGGATGGATCTAAGTACAAAAAAGGGCAAATAACCTCCTCTAAATTAAAACATATTTAAATAAATTTTAAGCCAATTAAAAATAGGATGCTATCCTACCGACTTGCTGACTTGCTGAAAACCAGGAATGTCTCCCAAGCCCAAGACTAGTCATGAAAAACTGAGACATCACTTATGCTCTACTACTTCAAAACAATAAATTTATATCAATTCTATTCCTATCAAATACATATAATCATGCTTTCCAGGGATATGTGTGCAGTTCTAGTTGTACACCTCCAGTTTATGAAATTATAAAAGCATATGAGGGATTCAAAGAATTGTCCTTAATTCCTGAAACTGACATGCCCATATAACAGCCGAATTCAGCATCAGGGAGGACTGGAATGTACAACAAATGACTTGACCCCAGAGATCTTTCAGGGCTATGTTTAATAGGATCAAGGCAATGACTGCATCCTGAGTCTAGCACGCATGCATGCATGAATGAATGACGTACCAAGAAGCTGGAAGACTATACATTTATTCAATGGATAGGTTTTTTTTTGTTAGTAGTATACACTATTTAAATAGGCATTCTACAAATAAAACTAGGCTGCTAATAAACTGGTTAAAATTAATTAAAAGAAAACTAGAGCGGTACTCTTCAAACATTTTAGCCTTGGAACACTTTCTCAAAAACAAATGCAATATAAACAAAGAACAAAAAACTTAAGAAGAATGGGAATATTAACCTATTTAAAAGGTAGTATGTGTGTGTGTGTGTGTGTGTGTGTGTGTGTATTTGGAGTGAAGCTGGAATGGAACAGTATACTGCTGTTCAAACAGCATACTTTGAAAAGCATCACACCAAAATATTTTAAATGGCTTCTAAAATAAATTAAGATACACTATGGGGGATAAACACTGGGATATTAAAATAATTTAAAGTAGATACTTACATACATTCTAAAATATAGACAGTAAATACCTTATTTTAATTATCACAAGTTTGCCTCTTTCCCTCGATCTATCAATTTTTACTATCCCAACATAATAAATAACTGTAATTGTCACCGCTTCTCCCACAATTCACACGCATTCCTCAGAAAGACTCATTTAACATCCTCTTAATTTACTTTGCAACCATTTCTGGAGCACAAGTAGACATACCTGAGTTACTATGTATTTCAAGGTTTTTTTTTTTGTTTTGTTTTGTTTTTTAAGCTACATAGCTGTCCTGTTAACATAAGGGTCCCAGGACAGGGTGTCCACAGATATATAATATGTTCCCATCTCTTTTTATTGGCCAACCTTGAAAAAGGCAGCTAATATATTCTTAGAGAAGACTGATAATTGTCTGGATGTATAAAGTCAGCATAACAATGGGTTCTTCCCTAAGTGTTTTGCCATATATTTTATTACTGCTGTTTATATAAGTAATATTCCAGGGAATTCACTACAATCATTTATTTACCTCAATATTTTCCAAATTCTTCAAGCACCTAGAATTGAGTGAAAATAACTTATTTGAATAATTGTTTGAAACAAAGATGTGTGTCTGTGCATATAAATATATATATCTGGACATTAGTTTATCAACCAAATTAAAAATATATTTACGTTTCCTCTAAGTTATCACCCACCACCACGAGAAACACATCTTTCGGCAATGACCCGTAAAGTCAGACGCTGGCAGGCTGGGCTAGCGTTAGCAAGAACTAAGCCTGAAGGGCAGCCTCAAGGAACAAGCACGTCCCTGACGAGCACGGTGTGCGACACCGCCCAGGGTGCGTGGCATCGCGCCCTGCTGATGGCCAGGCGCGTGGAGCACATGCGCACTGCCCAGACCCCCATGTGCGGAACAGGTCATCAGGGCGTGCGCAGTGCCCTGAACACTAGGAGTGGTCACGGGTCTGAGCAGTACCAGGTCGCCTGGACCGCCATGTTTGAGGCCTGTCAGCTTTTCCCTTGGTTTCACTGACTACCTGAGGTCCAGCACCTGCGGCCAGGCCTCTTCCAGAACATGCTGGATCAATGTCAGTTTCCTGCCACCCCACTAGGTGGTGGCAGAGACGGCAGGCACGCAGGTCAGAGGGCAAGCACCCTAGCACTGGGCATCCTCCTGGACAAACTACACAGAAGCCCTCTGGTCAGGAGCCCAGGAGGCGCTTGGCATGCTCGAGTGCAACCACGGCCACCTGGCAGAAATTCAGGCCTCAGGACACACCCTTGCCTTCTTAAAACTGGCTCATAGCGCCTTGAGACTGGCTGTTCTCCGTTGCTTCAGAGGGGAACTCAACATTAAAAAAAAAAAGCAAGTTGATTCATTAAAAGATTTCCTGGGGTAAATGTCCTATAGTGGATTTTTTTTCTCTCTCCAGAAAGAAAAAGAACACATTTGTAGACTTTTCTATTCTAACACAAACTGGAAGGCAAGACATTTTAATGCCTTGATTGTCATTATAAACAACTAAATAATAAATCTTATATTAGGGTGAAAACAAATACATTAAAAGAAATTTGAAAAAAAAAATTTATCTGGTCAGAGGTGAGACTAAAGAAATGCAATGAATAAAAATGTATTGAACTGCCCAGTTTAAATCTTATTAATTTAATTAGTAAATAGTCCAACGTCTAAACTCATCACATTCACACTTTTCATATCAGCCAGGTTAAATTTTATGTGTATACATAAATATGTCTTATATAGGTGTAATAGTTAGGCATTAATTGGGTTATGTACCAAAATCTCAGAAGCAATAGATAAATAAAACATTTATTATGTCAAGTCAGAGGACATAGGTTCAAGGCATAATTCTGCCCTATCAACTCTCTGATCCTCAGTTGCCTCACCTGTAAACTGGAGATAACAGAACCTACTGTGCAAAGATGATACAAACATTTAATATTAAGATGCACATTAAAATGCCTTGTAAACTGTGAAATGCTCTATAATTGTTAGCAGTCATTATAGCCAGTAAAGTATTGTTTATGGACTTAGAAAAGTAACTCCAGCATTTAACATAAATTGCAGAAATCCCTATGTAAAATGACCTCTTTCAATAATACTACTTTTCATTCCAATGATTATACATTCCTCTTGAGTGAGTGAATGATGTTGAAAAGAGCAATGAGATGTTTTCTAGCAGATGTATGTTTAACCCACAGTCAATTATTTTCAGATTGTTTACATTTCATACAATGCATACCATAAGAAAGGAAACAAAAAGAGTAAGATTCTGAAATGAGTATTTAAGTGTTAAGATTATTTAAGCACTTCTATTATAAGATGTATATGATGTATAGCATAAGTATACACACACAATAAGGAAATGAATTTGAAAAGTCGACACTAGGTGGGTCCATGGTAATGAATTAAGTATTTTAAATAGTAATGTGAAAATATCTCCATTTAAAATAGATGCATTACAGCTCAGTAAAAGCAGATTGAAACTGAGAAAAATGAAAAGCTCACCTGGCATATTAAAAAGGCATATTAAATGTACTTATATAGGAAATACAAAAAGTAACTAAATATCAAAATATTTTAAATTATTTCTTAATCTAGTTATTTAGTATGTGGAAAACAATTACATCTCACAAAATTATAAAGGAAATATGGAAAATTCAGTGTACTCTATACATTACCTAGAGGAATATTTTATATTTCCTCATATAAATGATTTTTCTGATTACAAACAACACTTTTCAAACTATCCTTATAATTTCATAATAATTGTAAGTCAATGGATATAACAAAAACACTGCATTTAATCTCTGCAAAAAAATGTTGTGAGAGAGTAGGAAATATGTAAACAATAACATACATTCAGGTACCAGAGAATGGGGGATTGGAGAGATGTCTTGGTCCAATTATTAGTAATAAAAAATTTAAGTGATTATTTAGGATAAACAGATCTTAATTTTTTCCTGTCTTCTAGTTTTCCTGGTTTTGGTATTCCAGGCTAGAATATTTTTGAAGAATATAAAGTTTAGTTTTGTGGCTGAGAAGATCCCTGGAACATGCTCCTCACAATCAAGGATACTCATAACTCACATTATTTTGTGCTTACTAAGTACCAAGCACTGTTATAAACACTGTGCATGCAATAGTTCTTCAATAAACCCTTGTAGGTAGGCACTCCTACTGGTATCATCCTGTTTTAGTTTGCTAAATGCTGCTAAAGCAATATACCAGAAATGAGTTGGCTTTTACAACAGGGATTTATTAATTTATGAGCTTACAGTTCTGAAGCTGAAAAAGTGTCCAAATCAGGGCATAATCAGAGATGCCTTCTCCTGGAGCTGTGCACAGCTGTGGGCAATAGGCATATGGCAGCATCTGTTCCTCCCTCCCCTCTCCCCAGGCCTCCTTGCTTTCAGCTTCTGGCTAATGTGGCTTCCTCTGAGCTTCTGGCACCTGGTACCTTCTCTCTCAGCTTCTGGATTCCTCTGTCTCTGCAGCTTTTTTCAGTGCCTGTGGCTTTTTATTACTCCATTTATAAAGGGTTCCAGTAAGAGGATTAAGACCCATCCTGGATCAAACAATGTAACCAAAGGCCCTTAACTGAAGTAACTGAATCAAAAGGTCCCACCTACAATAAGTTTACATGCACAGGGATGTATTAGCTTTAAGAACAGGATTTTCTGGGGTCCACAAAAGCTTCAAACTGCCACACTTCCCTAATGTATAGATTGGGGTTCAGAGTCGAGATATTAAGTAACTTGCCAAAAGGCAAATGGATAGTTGATGGCAGAACTTGGACTATACCTGCCTCTCTAACTACAGTTTCTTGATCCCTTTCAGATAGATTTCTTAAAAGCAGTGTCTATCCTTGGTGTTATCTCCTAATCACCATGAATTCACTTCTCAATACAATACAGTGTCTGTCACCCATACACAGTGCAACCAAAACTGTTATTTCTAAGATTAAACAATGATGTTGATTTACCAAATACAGTAGAAACCCTTTGGTC
>JAQZBX010106363.1:0-10758 GCA_029593785.1 Cabassous unicinctus
TATTTTTATTTAGAGATTGAGTATGGTTTAAGATAATGTGCTTGGCTACCAATTTGACAAGGGGTAGACTGTGATGGTTAGGCTGTGTTAACTTGGCCAGGTAATGGTGCCCAGTTGTTTGGTCAAGCAAGCACTGGGCTAATTGTAATACAAGGGCATTTCATGGACTTTAATCATCAGTAAGTTGATTGCATAGATGGCTGATTGCATCTACAATTAACTGAGGAGACTGCTGTCAGCAATGAGTGACATCTCATCCAATCAGTTGAAGGCTTTAAAATGGGAAGTGATTTCAACATTGAGAGAGCATTCTCATCTCTACTTCAGAGGGCCAGCATCTCCTGGGGAACTCAACAAGGATCTACATCAGAGTCCTTGGCTTACAGCCTGCTCTACAGAATTTTTATGTGTGCATCCCCATGGTTGCATGAGACAATTTTTAAAAATCTCATACTTTTTACAGATATCTCCTGTCGGTTCTGTTTCCCTAGAGAACCTGAATAATACAAGCCTCAGCAGGTAGCTTGAGGACTCTGTTGTTTTAGTAGCTGATATATAATAGGTACTCAAATAATGTCTGTTGAGTGGAAGGCATCCCCACTTCCAATGAAACTGCAATATAAATCTTAAATTGGATTGTGTGCTTCTGAGTTTATGGTCTTCACAAAGAAAAAAAAAATGGAGATTCCAGATTCTTCCCCCTTCAGATACTCTGGAGAATCCCAGTCTCATGATCTTGGATGCTTGAGAGTTGAGGGTATAGAGATCATTTCTGGAGATCAAGGAAGAACTGTGAGGGCAGTGAGTAATCTTATCTGTGGTGATGGTGTTCCTGGTGGCAATGGTGGGCCAGGTCCAGCAATCACATTCTCTTCCTCCTTTAATTGGCAGCTTCTGCGAGCCATAGTAGGGACTGTATATTGTTTATCTTTTATCTTCAGTGTCTAGCACAGTATGGGATAAATAACAGATGATTTAATAATGGTAATTGAATTAAAAAAAAAAACACAGAATTTCAATGTAAAATGTAACCATTCCTTTTGTAGAAAAGAGTTGTTTTTCTCAATCCTTACTTGAGTCAGACATGGCTATTTCTTTGCAGAGTTGTGGGAACCCATATCTGGCCTTGTTGGCTTAAATAATGAAATGTAAACTCTAGACTGAGAAGGAAAAAACAGCAAAATTGACCTTAACCAGAGACAATGTCAACTCTTACCTATGTGATAGGTTTAGAACCTATACTGATGTTGGGAAAACTTCCTGCTTATAAATATCAGCTTCACGAGTTTGCCAAATGTGCCTGAAATTCTTCAGTGGTGATCTCTTGCTTTGAGTTAAGTTTTGCCCTCTGCTGGTGGCAGTAGTGTGGTCTTCCTAGAAGGTTAAGCAAATACAGTAATCTGTTTAAGACTTCTGGTTGCAAGTGACAGAAAACCCACTTCAAACTGGCTTAATCAAAAACCTAGATCATTGAAAAATCAGATGCTGAAGTGATGTCAAGAGATGTCCCCATCTCTTGAATCTGTTTTTCTTACTGCTGACTTCATTTAGGCAGTCTTATTCCCACATGGTGGCACGGCTGTTCTCTCAGCAACCCCAGGAGCAGAGAACAGCACAGTCCTTATTGCTTGTGGTAGTTGGGGCTTTTCTGGACCCCAGAAAATCAGGTCCTTAGGGCTAATCCATTCCTGTGGGTGTAAATCTGTTGTAGGTGGGAACTTCTCTTGATTAGGTTACTTCAGTAGGGCATGACCCAGGGTGGGTCTTAATCCTCTTATTGGAGTCTTTTATAAGCAGGTTGAAGACAGAAAGAAACACAGAGAAAAATCCACAAGATCAGAGACAGAAAGCCATGAGAGCAAGGAGCTGAAATCAATGGAACTCAGGAAAGAGGAGCCAGAAGCTGAAGCAACCAAACCTGGTAGAGAAGGGAGAGACCAGCAGAAGCCTCCACATGCTTGTCTTCGGGGAGAAAGCATTGCCTGAAGATGCCTTGATTTGGACACTTTCACAGCTTCAGAATTGTAAGCTTGCAGCCTAATAAAATCTCATTGTAAAAGCCAGCCCATTTCTGGTGTATTGCTTCTGGCAACTTTTAGCAAACTAAAACATTGCTTTAGGTAAAGTCCAGGAGTTCAAGTCTGATCTGGCTGGCTTGGCTCATGTGCCAGTCACTGTAGCCCAGGGATAGAATGTGCTGTTCTTCCGGCAACTCTGGATTCTAGAGGTGGAGTCAGCTTGAGCTCAACCCCAAGCACTGAGACTGAGGAAGGGATGGTTTGGAGGAGAAAGGCAGGCTGTTGCCAGGGGGAAAGGAGAAAGAATACAAGGCAAGCAAAAATAGGCTCTACTATGCTACCAATGCCTCAGTGCCAATGTGCCTATTGAGCTGTCCTTTTATGATGGTGGAGGCTGAGGCTTGGAAGCAGTGGGTACCTGGCAAGGAAGTGAGACAGGGAAGCTGGAATTGCAGGAAGGAGAGGTTGGATCTGTTAAAGACACATTTTGCCATTTTCCTTTAGACCTGTTAAAGTCTTCATGAGCTCCTGAGAGTTACTCCAACCATGGAAAAAGAATATCCATAAAAAGGTAGAATTTAAAATTCCCAGGAAAATGAAGAACTCCATACAGAATGTCTCAGCTGCTCAATGGGCTGTGACAATTTTCTTAATTCATTAAATTTTTTTTTCCTGATTCTTTTTGATATTTCCATGCCTGTGCTGCAGGGGTGCTTTTACATTAAAGGGGGCACTAATATTTGCTTTTGAAGGTTATTTATTTAGTGTTACATTGGTTGTTGTTATCCTTTGGGAATCAAGAGAGACTTTTTTTCTTATGTAATTGCTTCCTTATTTCATCATCATCATTTTTTTTTTTCTTTTTCCTTTTTGGATTTGTTTGTTTTCAGCTTGCCTACAGTTTTGGTAGATCAGAATGTAACATGGCTGGATTTGTTGTTCTTGCTAGGTTGTTTACACTTGCCCATGAGTGTGGCCAGAAAAACAGCTCCCTATTCCCAACCCATGCCCAGGTGCCTGTGGGTAGAGTCCACAGGAACTCAAAGCATGAGCAGAGTTCTAAGAGAGGCGCTCTGAGGGAATCCTGCTGCTGTTCTGCTAGCTGAGAAACTAGGGAACCCATACTTTCCTCCCCAAACTGTGGGTACTGACAGATTGTGTTCTCAGGACTATTTCTTTCCCTGGATTTGTGTGTAGTCAATTTCCCTGGGCAGTCCTGGGTGAGCCTGGCTGTGACTGTGTTGGCCACTGGCCAGGGTTCTTCCAGGGGTAACTAGCTTTGACAAAAAGATCAGACCCTCAACTCTAGCTTTGGAGTCCCCAGTTTCAGAATTGCTTTGATTTCTAAAGGCAACATCATTTAGCTAGATCTGCATTTTCCAATACAGTAGCCACTAGCCACAAGTGGCTCTTGAGCACTTGAAATACAGTTTGTCTGAATTGAAGTGTTTTGCAAGTGTAAAATACACACCAGATTTCAAAGACTTAATATGAAAAAAGAATTTAAAGTATGTCATTATTATTTTTGTATTCATGACATTTTGAAATAATATTTTGGATATATAGGATTAAATAAAATATATTGTTAAAATTAATTTCACTAATTTCATTTTATGTTTTTTAAATGTGATTATTAGGAAATTTAAAATTACAAATGTAATGGAGCAGCAACAGTCCCCCAAGTGCAGGGGCAATGACTGGCGAAAGAGGATCATCCATTGATGGGCCCTTGATACTGACAACTATGCTTGTAAGCCTTTGCTCTTGAAATGGAAACTTAGCCTAGTGTTGTGGGGTGCCTAATAGTTGCGTCCTAAGAGCCTCCATGTTGCTCAAATGTGGCCTTTCTCTAAGCCAAACTCAGCATATAAATGCATTACCTTCCCCCAGCGTGGGATATGACTCCCGGGGATGAGCCTCCCTGGCAACGAGGGATTACTATCAAGCACCAACTAGCAATGCAACTGGAAAAAGACCACAAATAAAAGGGGGAAAAGGTAAAGACAAATGACTTTATATGGCTAAGAGACTTCAAAGTGAGTCGGGAGGTCATGCCAGAGGTAACGCTTATACACATCTCATCAGGATCTCATAGACTGCCAAAGTGGATACTACCCCAAATGGTAGTACTCCTGAGGGCTCTGGAGACACCCAGGCCCTATGGTCAGGGCAGATAGCTCTGGAGTTTGGTGTCTTGCCAGTGGGCCCTACTTTGGAGTTTGTTATGGACTCAGTTATGGCTTCTCTACACATGGCTCATCTGTCCCTTCTATTTAAATCTATACTTGGTGCTGGAGTTTGTAGGTATTCGTCCAAGAGACTGGAATCTTTGGGCTGTCCATGTGCCAGCTGGGCCCTGAGCCTCAGCAGAGTTGCAACACCTACTCTCCAGTTCATTGGACTCGCCCAGGACAACTAACAAGGAGGTGAGGATTGACAACCACCATACCAAGGAAACAAGAGAGCCTACAGCTGCAAGCAAGACAGTCCCATCCATTGGCTGTATGGGATCGAAGCCCCCTCTCAATTAGAGGTGGAGTGGACATCACCATCCCAGAATCCTCAGGATTGGGGAATGAACTATGGACTATGTGGACTTACTGGTTTTCTGCTATAGACTTATTGTGATTTTACCAATGGAAGAAATTACAACATTGATGTGGAAGCAGTCGCCACTGGGGGATCTGGGGGCAGGGAGAGGAAAAACAGGTGTAATATATGGGGGCTTTTTCGGGACTTGGAAATCATCCTGAATGACATTGCAACGACAAATATAGGCCATTTTATATCTTCCCATAACCTGCAGAATTGTGTGGGAGAGAGTTTAGACAACAATGTGAACTATGGTCCATGCTCAGTGGCAATGGCCCAGGATGCGTTTATCAATTGCAATGAATGTGATACACTAATGAAGGATGTTGTTTATGTGGGAGGGTGTGGGAGGTGTGGGGAGTGAGGCATATGGGAATCGCTCTATTTTTTGTGTAACATTTATGTAATCTAAGTATCTTTTAAAATATATATATATATAAAAATAACAAATGTGGCTGGGATTGTGTTTCTCTGGGGCAGTGATAACCTAGACCAAATTGGGTTATTCATAAACTGTTTATTTAAGAAAGTGTTTTGTTAGCTGTTATTCAATCCCTGTTTATGAGAAATCTCTAAACTTCTCTCTGCTTTATGTAATTTTTAATTTCTTCTTCCTTTAAAAACCAGAACACGAAAACAAAACAAATAAAAACAAAAACAAGAGCACAATAAAACCTGCTCTATTTCTTTGTGCCCCCCACTTTTCTTTTTTATTATTAAAATGAGTTTTCCCTCTTCCTGATCTCTTTCTTATTTTTTTTCCTTGAATGTTGAAGACAACATTGGAATAAACTTTCCTTTGAGGGAA
Source organism: Cabassous unicinctus (assembly GCA_029593785.1). Classification (NCBI taxonomy): domain Eukaryota; kingdom Metazoa; phylum Chordata; class Mammalia; order Cingulata; family Chlamyphoridae; genus Cabassous; species Cabassous unicinctus. Next base: position 5,419 of record JAQZBX010106363.1, read on the forward strand.
ACTGACCTGGAGAAAGTCGGGAAGCTTCTGCATGCTCAGCCCTGAGTCTTTGGTGAATGCAACAAGGCAGAGGATCTGCCTTGGGCCCTCTTTCCTTTTCACTGGCCCAGGGCCCAGATCAGCTCTGGGGAGAGCCACACTCTCTGGGCCTCACTGCCTGGGAGTAGGGAAGATTCTGCAGAGCTGTGTTGGATATATCCTTGGTAACATTGAATGAGCTCAGAATAGGCCCAGAAAATTGGAGACTCATTGCTCATGTCCTCTGGAGCAGGGGAAACATCTTGCCGACTGCAGGGCAGAGTACAAAAATATCCTGGATTACTCCGTATGCTTTGAACCAAGCCTAGGTTTGGTAAGGATACTTCTGGTGGCAGGTCCTGCACTCAGAATTCATGCTCTTCATAGCAGAGACATTTCTGTTCCTTCGGAAGTACGATCACCTTAGTCCAGCCTCTGTTTATCATGAATCTTATCATTGGCAACAAATATTGTTAGTTGTTTACCTTGATCTGACAGACTCATTAAATTGATTAAAAAAAAAAAATTATTAAAGATTTTTATTTATTTATTTTTTCCCCTGCCCCCTGCCCTGCGGTTGTTTGCACTCGCTGTCTGATCTCTGTGTCTGTTCATTGTGCGCTCATCTTTATTTTTTTCTTTTAGAAGGCACTGGGAACCAAACCCGGGACCTCCCATATTGGAGGGAGGTACCCAATGGCTTAAGTCATCTCTGCTCCCACTTGTTGCATCTCTCATTGTGTTTCCTCATTTTGTCTCTTCGTTGCGTCATCTTGTTGCATCAGCTTGCCCTGCCAGCCCGTCGCATCAGCTCGCTGTCTTGCTCATCTTCTTTAGGAGGCACCGGGAACCGAACCCAGGACCTCCCATGTGGTAGGCGGTCACCCAACTGCTTGAACCACATCCACTTCCCTAAACTGATTTTTGAAAAATGTTTGCTGAATACCCAAGTCTGAGTAACCAGAGTTAGTCTGCCAGTCATTCTTTCAAGTAAAAATGGTACTCCATGAGAAAAGTGGCTAATGCAGCCTGCAACTCAGACAATCCCACAAGAGCTTTTCCTCAAGGCATCCATCATTCTTCGGCATGCAGCAGATGTACTTTATGCATACCTCCCATTTTGTCAAGCAGAATATTTTTACAAATGTGTATGCAAAGGTTAAGATTTAATAAATTAATTTTTGCTGCTTCATCAAAGGCCATTAGGTAAAATTGGCTTTTTTCTTTCTTTCTGTGAGTGAGCAGGTGTTGGTAAATAATTCAATGACTCCTAGCTCAGTTTGGTGCTACTCCTTGATTTGTGCAAAGGCACCAGCAATTTTACCCACCTTTGCTTTTATACCATTGGTTAATTGTCAACACAGTGAAACAAGTAAATAGCATCTTCATTTTACTATGAAAGTTGTTTTGACCTCCAGGACCCCTTGAAAGTATCTCTTGGACTTCTTGGGGTCCACAGACAATACTCATAAATGTGTGTCTAAAGTAAATGGAAGGTATAATTCTCCTTCTGGGAAGTAAAAAGCACATTTAGACCAACCATTATTGGAAATGTTGAAGCAGATTCCAGACCACTTGGTTGGAAATGGTGTTTGGGGAATCCATGCATCTATTGGAAGATTAGACTTGGCAATTGTTACTGTGTCTTTCAATTCTATGATTTTGTACTATAGAGTGATTCCCACAGTTTTCCAAGGACACATTGGGTGTAATGGTTCTGTCTTGGGCAAAATCTAAAATCTCACCTTCTAGAATTCATTTCCAACCTTTCCTTTTTTCCTGGCCACCTTAAGAAAAAGTACAGGATCCTAAACCTTTGGTTTTGCTTACATCAGATTATAAACCTGCCGAATTTTATGCCACGCGTATTTTATTTCCTTCACACGCAAATTTCCCAGGTAGACCTTCCCAAGTGTGATTAGACAATACTTTTATTTACCCAGTTAGAAACCTAAACAAATGAGATGGGCATTAAGGAGCAAGTTTTTAACACCAGCTCTCCATTTCATTTTGTTTATTTGTTTCTGTATACTCCCAAACACAGACCTGCATGTGCAAATTAAATAATACCTGCAAACCCACAAATGGAGAATTGGCATGCCTTGCTGGTCCTAGATCCTTTGGAAAGCTCCACACTTACACAGAAATGGCACTCTTAAAAAGCTTGGTCCTTTGTGTCCAAATGTAGCCAATGGAGTTTAAGACCATCTATTTTCCTACTTGAGTTGGTCCATGTATATGGACTTTTGATTCATGCCACAGAGTCCAGCCTCAAACGTCCAGGACTCTGTCCCCCCATCCTACCTGCCCTCTCCACCAATCTAGTTACCAGACTGAAGTCGTTTGAGGACAGCCATAATACCATCCTTATTCAGATGATTTTTGAGTCGTAGCTCAGGCAATGCTTTAGATTAACAATGGACATCCATAAAAGGAGCTTCTTATAAAGTTAAATTACTTGTACAGATGGTAGAACAGGGAACTAATTGTACCCGTTGTGAAAGAAATAACTTCATGACTGTAGAAAAGATACTGACCTTCAGTGATAGTTCCGTTATCTATAAACTGAGAAGTTTGTTATTTAAAGCAAATCCTCAATCTCATAGGTTTATAGATGTTATGGGGACAAAACTGTGTCATTTTCATCACCATTTTGTTGCCTTCAGCATTGAATGGTATAGTGTGTCCATATAATGCTAAATAAGCAGCAAATTTAGATAATGGGTAAGTTCAGTAATTTAAAAAAAGTTATTGCATTGATTAAAATGATTATTTGATTCAACCATCCCATCAGTTTGACCAATAATATGAGTTTAGTAATTCAATGAAAATAGCCGTAAATATTTCTCAGTGGGTGAATTCAAAGTCCCCACCCCTTTTGGAGGAGATGCTGATGTCACACGTGTTATTTCCTATAAATGAAACCTTTAGTTCAATGAACTCTCTGAAGGGGAAGAGGATGGTTACATCTTCCTCTCTTCCTTCTGGAAAATATGGCAAAATAGAGAAGGACTGGAGCACGTATAATTGATTGGAAATGAATGTAGTACGGCTTAAATGGCAATGAGAATGTCCATGTCTCCTGAAGGGGGATTTCTGGCCAGATCCTCCCATTTCTGAGCAAGAGAGTTTGGACCCCTCATACCACTCAATTTCTTCTCCTTTCAATGCATAACTGAAAGCACGTGTGGGAAATCATGTGCACAATACTCGGGGAAGGGATATATTTTCACTTTCCGAGGGGATATGTTTTGCTATGGGATTCATAACGGGATGTCATCATTTTTGTGTTTCTTGTGGCGTCATTCATACAGGAAACTACCTCATTCTGTAGTAACTTCTTACACATTATGGAGGTGGGAGGAAAAAGTTTGAATGGGAGATTGAACCTACTGACTTCAATGAGGGCATAGATAGATGGCTGAAATTACCCACTCGCTCTGGCTCCAAATGAAAAACAGATAATGCCCTACAGACAGTGATTTTCCTTTATGGGAAAATTCATATCTTGGACTGGAAGGAGAAGAAACTGGAGGCAGGGAGACTAGTTGAAAGATTGTTATAATTTCATAATTTAAGTGTACAATACAAGATTCCACAGGCTCTTGGAAGAAAAACAATAAATTTAAAAGAAATGTATAATATATTAGCTTGTCAGTACATTGGGCAAAGGCAATATAATGTTCTTGGGTGAGTATTGCTCCTGAGGTTAATGGAAAAACTGTCTCTATTTCTATCAGGCTCCTATAACACCATTCTGTTGCCATCTTTATTCATCAGATTTCTTTTTCTTTCTCTGTGTGTCAAGCACTGTATCAGAATCACCAAGTTTAGTGGGGGAGATGGATATGAGTTTAGTGAGGGAGATGGATATGTGGTTTGAATCTCCCATTGGTACCAAAGGAGGAAACACCCAGTCTTTCTTATTATCTTGCCCAGGTGTGGGACAGAAGGAGAAGAGGGATATATAATTTCACAACAGCAGGTAGTTCTTATCACACAGTGTATGGAGACGATTCTGTGAAAATACAGAGAAAGGAATAGACTACCTGGGGAAAAACCTTCACAGGCAAGGTGTTGAGTTCAGTCTAGAAAAGTAGGTTGGGGCCATGTCACCTTCTACTGTAACCTTTAGGAGCCATGAGAAAATGGAAAATGTCCTACTCAGATATTAGTTACTACTGTTTTTGTTTGTTTGTTTCGAGAAGGGATTGTAGGGGGGAGAAATTAGAGGCAAGGAGCTCGGGTGGAAGGCTCTTAACAAGAATCCAGTCAGGAGAAAATGAAGTAAGGGGGCTCAGAACACAGGCTCTGGAAGCAGCTCTGCAATTTACTGCCTGTTCAACCCCGAGTGAGCTGTAAATCTGTTTCCTCTATTTTTTTTTTTTTTTGGAAGTGCTGGGGTTTGAACCCGGGACCTCGTACATGCAAAGCAGGTACTCAACCACTGAGCTATACCCGCTCCCCGAAACCTGCTTTCTCTTAGGTTAAGGGATGCAGGTAATAATAGTATCCACTCTTGTTGTAGACATCCTTCAGAGACAGGGTGGACCCCACCCAAAATCTGGTTCAGACTGATGAGGCCACAGACTAACCAAGAGAGTACGAAAAGATTTATTATTTACATAATGAGGTTTTCTGGAGAGATCAGGGCAGGCTTCCCAAGCAGATCTGAAAACGGATTGAGAGAGTAGGGAAAGAAGAGTGACTTGGGATTTTTATTGTGGTTAGTGGGTGGGGCTGGGGTAAGGGTTCCCATGTATGGGTAGGAGCTTCCATGGTTTGAATCTCCCACTGGTACCAAAAGAGGAGGCACCCATCCTTTCTTATTATCTTGCCCAGGTGTGGGGCAGAAGAAGAGGTAGAAGTCAATCTTAAAATCTGCCAGCAAACATCAAACAATGAACTCAGACTCTTTATTAATGCCATATGCTTGAGGATTGAGTTAATGATTTCTGGCAAAGTGCTTAGTACGACCTAGTCTGGCCAGAGTAAATGCTCAGTAAATGTTAGTGAGGCTGATATTGACTGTGATAATGATAAGACTGTACCTCACACAGTGGCTGTATAGGTGATGGAGATAAGGGTTTGGATTGAAGTTCTTTACTTTAACTATGCCTCAGACTTAATTCTGTTTTGTTTTGGGCCAGCTTTATAGACTCCGGTTCTATATATTTGAATAGATCTACAAATATAAAGATGAGTAAATAAATATTATTTTAACACTTACTATATGTAAGATGCTCTGCTAACCACCTCAGAGTAGTTAGATGTGGCCTCATCTCTCAAGCATCTTTTATCCACTGAGATTACTTTACATTT
>JAQZBX010106364.1:0-10758 GCA_029593785.1 Cabassous unicinctus
CCTACTTAACTTTTGCCTTCTCCCATTGATTATTATCTTTATTCTTCCACTAAACTAGTTGTCTAATGCACTGATATATTTGGCTTATTGTTGGTTAGAGTTTTGGATAGATATAAAATAAATGTTAATATACATATTTAGTTTAATAAGCTTATACTGACAATTAGGGTGAGAAACATAAATAACATAACTAATTAAAAGATTAAGTTAATATTAAACAAAGTTACAGATTGACAGGTAAATAGAGCAGTTTAATATATATATATATATACTTACCAATGCTTAGCTTTTAGCTGGGAAGTGTTGAAGTAGCAACTGATACTAGAGTTTTGGTTGACTGTGTTTAGGATTAACAAATTTGATACTACAGATGTCAACTTGCGAGTATTTTGCTAATTCCTGAAGAAGCGGCCAGCCTCCTCAGGAAGGAACACAACACTCCTTGGGCTGTACATTTTAAGGTTTATGCATCAGTCACTGGGAGAGCGGCCAGCTCCCCCAGGGAGGAATACAACACCCATTGAAATGCACATTATCTTTTTTAATTTGTTACAAAACTTCCTTGGATGTGCTTACTATTTTAATTTTCAATATACTTCCTGAAATATGAAAAGTGTTAACTAGTAAGGCATTGGTTTGTTGATTAATGAAGTTTTCTGCATGATGCTTTACTTTTAGGCTTGAATAATACTTACCAAAATTTTTCTTAATACATTCAGTTTCAGGACTCTTCAAATTTAAAACAAGAGATTTACATAATACATTTAATAAAACACATTTAGGTGTAATATACAATTTATTAGATTACTTAAGTATGCAATGTATTGTATTAAAGTTTTGATTAGTATTTAAGTTTATTATACATAATTTATAACTATAGTAGATTATACAACAGCAACATCCAATGAATCAACTTTTATTTCTTAAGTTTCTTAGTAGCATGATTAGAATGACTTTAATTTCTTTATTTTGTATAGTTTGAGGCATAGGTAAAAACAAATTAGTATTTCCTATTTGGGCTGTGGGGTAATACATTAACTTGTAATTTTAATACTTGCATTGATTTTTGTTGTTAATATTATAATTAGAATTCAGGCTGTTGCTTACAGTGTTGAATATAAACTTGATTTATTGTTGGCTATTTTACAGAAAGGGGAATGTGGGCTGGCTTGACTTGTTTAAGTAAATATGAAAGAAAGCTTTAGCAAGTTTTAAAACAAAGTGATAGTGACATAACTGGACATTAATTTTTTGCAACAAACTAGCAATATTTGGGACCATTTTGCATTGGTGTTATTTTATTTTACTTTAATTTACTGTTATGCACTACTCCGGCAGCCTTTAATGGCTGCCTTCTTTTGGTAGTTATAACTAAAAATTATGATTAATAATATTATACTTTATCCAATATTATATTGAAAGATCAGTATATTCTCAGGAATTTCATATGCTTTTAAAGTATTCACATGAACCCCTTATTCATATAACCCTAATTGTTATAAAATTAGAAAAATCTCTTTTAATTATATAACAGTTTTAAATAGTTAATTCAACTTATAATGTATCACATGAACTTAACTATTTTTAGTCTTTTACATTTTTTTAGGTAAAAGACCAAGTTATTTGTGACAGTTTGAAACAAAAGCTATTCTTTAGAATTTGACTCCGAGAAAGCAGGTTTGATCATTGTGTTCTTTTTAAAAGTGATAACACCTGTTTGTCCATGGAAAAGATAAGGTTAAAGTACAAGAAGCTATTTTGATAAAACAGAATTTCTTTATTGCATACTGAATACTTAGGAGAAAAACTTTGTAAACTTTTACTAAAACAGACTACTGACTTGAGAAACTTTGAGAAAGAATATAACTTTACATTATTATATTGTTTGACATTAAAGCTTTTACATTTTTATACATAGACTGCTTACATCTTACTTAGTTTTGACCACAAAAATTACATTTTCACAAGCCTTTTGCACTTTTTGTATTCATTCAGGTTTTGTCCCACATTTTACTTTGTTTTAATAACTAGTTATTTTATCTTAGGATAAAATTACTTTCTTTAATTTAATAATAAAAACACATTCTATATACATTCCATACTTAAGTTACCACAATGATTTTGGAAACTATTTCCAAGCAAACTTCTGACAACATACCAATACCATCAACATTAAATAAACTTTTTAGAATAATGATTTAATTTGAGTATAACTAGTTTTACTATTTTAAACTAATATACATATTTATTAATAAAAGTGCTCATTTAATTTTGGCCATTTGAATAGAGCTCTTATAATAATTTTCATTTATTAATTTAATATTACCATCCAGAGGTATCAAAATATACACTGATACTGAACAAATAGACTAACTCAAAAAGAATTATGACACACTAACAGCAACATAAAGTTTACTAATTTGACCCATAATTTTTACTGTTTTGGTGTGGCTGTTTTCAAGCTCTCCATCGTTTCACATCTTTGATTTTATTGTTTTTAAGATTTTTTCTTGAATCTGTGTTACCTGTAATATATAAGCTTGTTCTTTGAAACACTTTTGTTCATAATCAGCAACCAGCTAGGACAACTTAAACAGCGTAAATACAGTTAAGCTTTAATTTAGCAGTTTATACAGATATTTAACATGTATATTTTGGATTATTACTTTGTAGGAGTACACTTAGGCTTAAAGTTAAGGAGTAAGCTTGTGATTTAAAACTAAAAGCTCCTTTTAACACCTTAAATTTTTTTTGCACTTATTTTATCAATTTGGCCACACTGGCCCAACCAGAATCAGCAAGGGAACAAAACAGAAAACACTAATGTTGCCAAGTTTTTCTACACTTCTAGTGGTTTAATTCAATTAGCCCCTATCATCCCACAGCCTTATCACTATGAAGGCAGTAGGAGGCTTACAATATTACTAAATCTTTTGAAACAGGGATTTCTTTAAGATCAGGTTTGAGATTTCAAAATCCCTGCATACTCATCAATATGGGATAGGGAATTATCCATAATCTCTGCTTCCCCCGACGGCTCTGCCTACCAACCATGCAACATTTAAACACCCATTTGGTCAACAAGATTCCCAACTCACCTCGGGCCCCACGTTGGGCACCAGTATGTTGTTGTCAGTGTGAGGCACAAAGGAAGAGTCAGACAAGTTGATGCATATGAAATAGAGGGCTGCAGCTCGCTCAGGCAAAACAGCCCTGAGGTCACTGTTACCCTCTCTTTTATTCAGCTTGCAACAGTGTATATTATTCTCAAAATAGCCTAACCTTGCCTACAATCTGTTGTGTTCTTACTTCAACAAGAACACTTCCTTCTCTGGCAGTTTACCAACAAGCTGCTTTTATACTACAAAGCTGATAGCAAAAGTAGGGAGTCTTTCACTAGTTTCTCAGCTTGGTGCATGAGAGCGCTACCTGTTTGTGAGTTCCCAGACCATCTTTCCTGGGAATTCAGAAAATAACATCTGTGTGGTGAGTTCATTCTGCTCTGCCTCCTCCTACTGATATCTGCAGTATGCAGTGTTCTAGGAGACATTTACTAATGTTTCTATGCCAGCAAGCATGCTTTTTAAATGCTTAACCCTTTATGCTCTGACTCTCAGCATCTTCTCCAACATTTGTACTTCATTTGAATTTCAATCAATGTGAAAATATTGCTTTTGACTAGTGTTCTGTGAAGAGTATGTTGTTCAGGTTTGAAAACTAAGCATGATAGGTTCTTCATTCACAACTATGTTCAGTATTTAACTTACTATCAATATGAAAACACTTTTTTTGTGGTGCTCTGTGAAGAGAGCATGTTTTTAGTTTTGAAAACAAAGCTGGTAATGTGCTTCATTCAACTTTAAGCAAATGTTTTTACTTACAATCAATGTGAAAACACTGCTTTTAGCTAGTGTTCCAGTGTTCCATGAAAAGAGCACATTCTTCAGTTTTGAAAATTAAGCTTAATAAGCTTTTCATTCAAGTTTATGTACTTGATTTGACATACAATTACTGTGACAACACTGCTTTTAGCTGGCATTCTGTACAAAGAGTAAGTTATTTAGTTTTGAAAACTGAGCATGACATGTGCTTCAATCAGATCTATGTAATTCATTTGACTTTAATCAATGTGAAAACAATGTTTTTAGAATTTGCTCCATGGAAAAAACATGTTCCTCAACTTTGAAAACTGAGCTTGATATGTGCTTCATTCAACTGAATTTAATTGTTTTGACTTACAATTAATTTGAAAATACTGCTGTTAGCTAGCACTCAGGGAAAAGAGCATGTTATTCAGTTTTGAAAACTAAATTTGATAGGTGCTTCGTTCATGTTTATATACTTGACATTACTTACAGTCACTGTGACAGCACTGCATTTAGGTGTCACTCTGTGAAATGACTATGTTCTTCAATGTTGAAACTAAACAGGATAGTTTCTTTATTCACCTCTATGATTGATTTGAAGTAAAATCAATATGAAAACACTGCTCTTAGCTAGCTCTCTTTGAAAAGTGTGTGTTCTTCAGTTTGGAAATTAAGAATGATATGTGATTCATTCACCTATATGTACATGATTTCACTTAAAATCAATGTGAAAACACTGCTTTTAGCTAGCATTTTGTGAAAAGAATGTTTTTTAGTTTTCACAACTAAGCAAGATATGTGCCTCATTCACATCAATGTATTTCAGTTAACTTACAAACAATGAGAAAACATTTCTTTTAGCTAGCACTCTATGAAAAGTATGTTCTTCAGTTTTGAAAACTAAGCCTGGTATTAGCTTTGTTGAACAGTAGGTAATTTTTTTTTTACTTACAATCAATGTGAAACATGGTTTTTAGCTAGCACTCTGTGAAAAGAGTAAATTCTTCAGTTTTGAAAACTAAGCTTGATAATTGCTTCATTTGTGTTTATGTACTTGGTTTTACTTACAATCTCAGCGACAACACTGCTTTATCTGGTGCTCTGTGAAAAGAGTATATTCTTTAGTATTGAAAACTAAACATGATACATTCTTCATTTCCCACTACATAATTGATTTGACTTATAATCAGTGTGAAAACAGTTTTTACCTAGTGCTCTGCAAAAAAGTATGTTCTTCATTTTCAAAATCTAAGCATGAAAGGTGCTTCATTCACATCTATGTACATGTTTTAACTTACAATCATTGTGCAAACACTGCTTTTGGTTGGTGCTCTGTGAAAATAGTATATTCTTCAGTTTTGAAACTTAAGCAGGATATATGCTTCATTCAACTCTATGTAATTGATTTCACCTACAATCAATGTGAAAACACTGCTTTTATGTGGCACTCTGTGAAAAGAGTATGCTTTTTCACAGAAAACTAAGCATGATATATGCTTCATTCACCTCTATGTAACTGATTTGAGTTACAATCAATATAAAACACTGATTTCAGCTAGTGCTCAGTGAAAATAGTAAGTTCTTCAGTTTTGAAAACTAAGCTTGATAGGTGCATCATTCACATTTATGTATTTGATTTGACTTACAATGACTGTGACAACACTGGTTTTAGTTGATGCTCTGTGAAAGAGTGCCTTCAGTTTTGAAATTAAGCATTATATATGCTGCATTCACCTCTATGCCATTGATTTGAGGTTTAATCAATTTGAAAGTTTGCTTTTAGCTAAAGCTCTGTAAAAAGAGTATGCTCTTCAGTTTGAAAATGAAGCAGAATATGTGCTTTATTCACCTCTATATACTTCAATTGACTTACAATTAATGTGAAAACACTGGTTTTAGCTAGCACTCCATGAAAAGAGTGTGCTCTTCAGTTTTGAAAATTAAGCATGGTGTATGCTTCATTCACCTCTACGTAATTGATTTGACATACAATCAATGTGAAACAATAGCTACAGCTAGTGTTGTGGGAAAATTATATTCTTCAGTGTTGCAAAGTAATCTTGATAGGTGCTTCATTCACATCTTTGTACTAGATTTGCCTTACACTCATTGTGACAATACTGCTTTTAGCTGTGACTCTGTAGAGTATGTTCTTGAATTTTGAAAACAATGCATAATAAGTGCTTCATTCATGTCTTTTTAACTGATTTTACTTACATTTGATTTGAAAACACTGCTTTTAGATAGAGCTCTAAGAAAATAGTATGTTTATCAATTTTGAAAGGAAAGTAGAATATGTGCTTCATTCACCTCTATGTTCTTCAATTGAGTTACAATCAATATGAAAACACTGCTTTTAGCTAACGCTCTGTGAAAAGAGATTGTTCTTCATTTTGAAAACTATGCATGGTATGAGCTTCATTCAGCTCTCTGTAATTGACTCGACACTCAATCAATGTGAAACACTTTTAGCTAGTGCTTTGTGAAAAGTATTTTCTTCAGTTCAAAAACTAAGCAAGATATGTGCTTCATTCACCTATATGTACTTAATTCACTTACAGTCAATGTGAAAACACGTTTTATCTAGTACTCTCTGAAAAGATTATGTTCTTTGATATGAAAATGAAGCTATTCTTTCACCTCTATGTAATTGATTTGACTTACACTCAGTGTGAAAACCCTGCTTTTGTCTAGTGCTCTGTGAAAAGAGTATGTTCTTCAGTTTGAAAACCAAGCAAATATGAATTCTATTCACCTATATATAATTGTGTTGACCTGAAATCCATGTGAAAACACTGCTTTTAGCTAGCATTCTGTGAGATGAGTATGTTCTTCAGTTTTGAAAAGCTAATCAAGATATGTGCTTCATTCATCTCTAATAGATTTGACTTGCAGTCAGTATGAAAACAATCCTTTTATTAAGCACTCTGTGAAAAGAGTATGTTTTTCAGTTTTGAAAGCTAATCATGGTATGTGCTTCTTTCAACTATAGGTAATTATTTTGAGTGACAATCAATGTGAAAACACTGATTTTAGCTAAAGCTTGGTGAAAAGAGTATGTTCATCACTTTTAAAACTAATCAGGATATGTGCTTAATGCTCCTCCATGGCCCTCAATTGACCTACAATCAATGTGGCAACACTGCTTTTCTCTAGCACTCTGTGAACAGAGTATGTACTTTGGTTTTGAAAATTATGCTTGATATGTGCTTCATTCATCTCTTTGTTATTCATTTGACTTACAAACAATGTGAAAACAGTGCTTTTAGCTAACATTCTATGAATATAGAATGTTCTTTGGTTTTGAAAACTAATCATGACATGTTTTTCACTCACCTCTATGTACTTTCACATTGACTTTCAATCAATGTGACAACACTGCTTTTAAGTAGCCCTCTATGAAAAGAGTATGTTCTTCATTTTCAAACTAAGGAAGATATGTGCTTTTTCCACCTCTATGTAATTGATTTGTCCTACAATCAAAATGAATTCACTGCTTTTAGGTATTGCTCAGTGAAAGAGTATGTTCTTTAGTTTGAAAACTAAGCTTGATAAGTTCTTCATTCATGTCTATGTAAATGATTTCACGTACAAACACTGTGACAGCACTGCTTTTAGGCAGCATTTTGTGAAGAGTATGTTCTTCAATTTTGAAAGATAAGAAAGATGTTCTTCTTTCACCTCTAGTAATTGATTTGATTTACAATCAATCTGAAAACATGTGTTTAACTAGCATTTTGTGAAAAGAGTATGTTCTTCAGTTTTGAAAACAAGCATGTTATGTGCTTCATTCACCTCTATAAAATTGATTTGACTTACCATCAATGTGAAAACACTACTTTAGCTGGCACACTGTTAAAAGAATATGTTCTTTGTATTGAAAACTAAGCAAGATATGAAGTACCTCAATGTACTTCAATTGACTTACAATCAATGTGAAAACCCTGCTTTAACTAGAGTACTATGAAATGAGTATGCTCTTCAGTTTGAAATGTAAGCATGATACGTGCTACATTCACCTCTATTACTTGATTTGACTTATAATCAGTGTGAAAACACTGCTTTTGAAAGGTGTTTTCTGAAAAGCGTATGTTCTTCAGTTTTGAAAACTAAGCATGGTATGTGCTTCATTCAACTCTTGGTAATTGTTTTGATTTACAATCAATTTGGAAGTACCATTTTTAGCTAGTGCTATGTGAAAAGAGTATGCTCTTCAGTTTTGATAGCTAGGCATGATAGGTGGTTCATTCATGTCTATGTACCTGATTTGACTTACAATCTATGTGAATACACTGCTTTTATCTAGCGCTCTCTGAAAAGACAATGTTCTTCAGAATTGAATGCAAAGCAAGACACGTGCTTGATTCATCTCTATGTGATTGATTTGAATTGCAATCAATGTGAAAACACTGCTTTTAGCTAGTGCTCTGTGAAATGAGTATGTGCTTCAGTTTTGAAAACTAAGATTATGTGCTTCATTCACCTCTATGTACTTCATTTGACTTACAGACTATGTGAAAACACTGCCTTTCTAGCACTCTGTGAAAAATGCATATTCTTCAGTTTTGAAAACTAAGCATGATACATGATTCATTCACCTCTGTGTACATGATTTGATTTACAGTCAATGAGAAAACACTGTCTAAGCTAGTGCTCTGCAAAAAGAGTAGGTGCTTCAGTTTTGAAAACTAACAATATTATGTGCTTCATGCACCTCTATGTAATTGCTTTTACTTACAATCAGCATGAAAAGCCTGCTTTTAGGTACTGCTCTATGAAAAGAGTATGCTCTTCAGTTTTGAAATCTAAACAAGATTTGTCCTTCATTCACCTCCATGTATTTCAATTGACTTACAATAAATGTGAAAACACTACTATCAGCTAACATTCTGTGATGAGAATATTGTTCAGTGTTGAAAAGTAAGCATATCATGTGCTTCATTCACCTCTATGTATTTCATTTGACTACAATCAATGTGTAAAGTCTGCCTTTAGCTGGCCCTCTGTGAATATAGTATGTTCTTCAGTTTTGAAAACAAAGCATAATATGTGATTAAGTCATCGATATGGAATTGATTGGCTTACAATCATTGTGAAAACACTGCTTTTAGCTAGAGCTCTGTGAAATGAGAATGCTCTTCAGTTTTGAAAACAAAGCATGATTTGTGCTTCATTCAACTCTATGTCATTGTTTTTACTTACAGTCATATGAAAACACTGTTTTTAACTAGCATTCAGTGAATGAGTATGTTCTTTGGCTTTGAATTCTCAGGATGATACATTGCTTCATTCACCTCCATGTAATTGATATGATTTACAATAAATATGAAAAAACTGCTTTTAATAAGCATTCTATAAAAGAGTATGTTCTTCAGTTTTGAAAACAAAGGAGGATATGTGCTTCCTTCACCTTTATGTACTTCAATTAACTTACACTCAATGTGAAAACACTGCTTTTAGCTAATTCTTTGTTAAAAAAAATATGTTCCCCAATTTTGAATACTAAGCATGATACATGCTTCATTCACCTCTATGGACTTGATTGGACTTACAATCAATGTGATAACAATCCTTTTAGAAGGCACTTTGAAAAGAATATGTTTTTCAGGTTTCAAAGACAATAATGGTGAGTGCTTTATTCAACTCTAGGTAATTATTTGACTTGAAATCCATGTAAAAACACTGATTTTAGCTAGGGCTTGGCAAAAAGAGTGTGTGATTCAGTTTTGAAAACTAATCATGACTCCAAATAAATTCTTTTTGTAGAGATAGTGGATGGGGTGTGGCACAGGAGTCTGTGCTGTGGGCGTGTGGAGTAAGAAGCTTGGGACATCTATCTGGACAGTTCGACGGTGTGGACTGAACCATAGAGATTCGTGAGTTTTAAGCCTGCCTGTGGTGGTTAACACAGTCAGCTGACCCCCACCCTTAAGGGGTAAAAAATAACTAAAAAGCTGGTTGGAAGCATGGCTCCATCCCTCCGGTAACTGGGTGACCCAACCTGGTGGAAGGGGGCATTTTCTGAGGGGGGAGCTCTGGTAAGAGAGCTTTATTGTCTGGGAATTTGGCTTCCTAAAGCTCCCAGCAACTTAGACAAACAAAACAGCTGCAGTGAATCAGCACCCAGAGGAGGGGAGGGGCTAATCTTCTAGGTAGTTGATTAGCCTAGCAGCCCAGGGATTAGCCCCAGCTGACGGAGCTTGGAAGAGGGGCAATCTCCAAGATAGGGAGTGTTCCTACAGAAAGCAGAGAGGGGATATTTTAGATGTCGATCTGGCTGCCTGGACCCCCTCATAACTTTGGGGAGCAGATAAGCCAGCTTGAAGCAGTGCCAGGCTGAGGAGAGAGGTGAATCAGCAAGTTAACCTCATTTACATGCAGCTCAATGACGCAGGGGCTCTGAAACAGAAGGGCGGAGTCTGCAGGAGTCTGCCGTTTTTAGCATTCTACACATCAGACTTTTGCATCCCTGGGGAATGCAGAAATTGGGAAGTGCTTGATTAGTTTCCAGGAGCCCAGTTAGGGCATCTTCCATGAGGGGGGTGGTCTAGAGAAGGACTTATTTTTGGTTCTGTATTACGCCAAAAAATAAATAAATAAATAAATAAATAAATAAAACGGTCCCTTTAATAAATGAAAAATAAATTCTTTTTAATTTAGTTTATTAGCCAAAAGCTTCTTCAGGACCTGCATATAAAAACCCTGCGGGGAAACTGTTGGATAAACACAAGCAGGCTGAGAGAATCCATGGGACCCCAGGGAATATTGATCCCCCTTAGCTTTGTTTGACTGCTTGCCAGTGTGGTTGCTTGCTTTTTCTCTGTTTATTTGTTGCCTCTTGCTTTTCTTTCCTCTTTCCTCCCCCCTTTCTTCTTTCTTTAATTTTTTTTTT
>JAQZBX010106365.1:0-10756 GCA_029593785.1 Cabassous unicinctus
ATTCGCTGCGTGTCTTCTCTGTGTCTGCTTATCTCCCCCTTGCTGTGAGGTCTTGCCGCATCAGCCCACGGCGCCGCGCGAGCCGGCCTGCCCTCACAAGGAGGCCCCAGGAAGCGAACCCGGGGCCTCCCATATGGTAAACAGGAGCTCTATCGATTGAGCCACACCCGCTTCCCCTTCATAGCATTTTTCACCCTTAAAATTACTTATTTGCTATCCTGCTTTCCCATCAGATGGGAACCTGCATCTGCTTATCTACTGATGTATTCTGAGTGCCTGTATAGTACATGGTACATGCATAGTAGGCTCTGAACATACATTTGTTGGATGAATAAAGGAATGAAAAATAGAATTCCCTTAATGGAAGAGTCATTGATGACATGTGAAAATACTCACAATACAATGTTGAGTGAAACAAACAAGGAAGTAAATAATAAAAAGTGGAAGGGATGTAACATTATCTATACAACATGATATAATTTTAGAGAATATACCCAAAGGAAAACACTGGAAGGAAAATGGAAAGAAATACAACAAAATGTTGACCATAGTTATTTCTGAATTGTATGACAATTGATTTTCAGATTTTTGTATTTTTCTGTAATTTCCAAATTCTCTGTAATGAGCTTTTTTTGCCTTTACAAAAAAAAAAAAAAATGTAAGCCCTTCAACAAATAGAAGTAGATCAATGGCAGGGAGAATGCAAGGAGACCTGAGTAAATTTGGAAAGCATTTACTCATGATCAGAGTTGTCTGGAAGGAGGAAGTATCTGGTCAGTGAGGATGTGGGAGGAGACACTGGGAGCCTATTTTAGTTTGCTAAAGGCTGCCAATGCAAAAATACCAGAAATGAGTGGCTTTTATAATGGGAATTTATTAGGGTAATATCTTACAGTTCTGAGGCTGTGAAAATGTCCAAATCATCATCAGAGATGCTGTCTCACCAAAGTCTGGCTGCTCCGCTGATCCTGGACTGCTGCCATGTGGCAAGGCAAAATGGCAGCCAGTTTGTGCCTACTTCTCCAGGCTCACTTTCTCCCAGAGCTCAGCTTTGGGCAATCAGACATATGGTTCATCTCTCCCCAGGCCTCGTTTCAGCTTTGGGCTGCTCCACTGATTCAGCCTCTGGCCTCTCTCTCAGACTCTTGAAGTTTCTCTGTCTTTCTGTGGCTTTAGGTGATCCTGGAGTCCTCTCTCACATTGCAGGGTAAAAATGACAGCTGTCTTTCTCTGCTCTCCATTTATATAGGATGCCAGCAAGGGGGCCAAGACCCACCCTGTGTAATGCCTCACTGATGTAGTCCAATCAAAGGCCCTAAAGCAATCTACTCAAAAGTGATCTAATCAAAAGTTCCCTTAACTGAATCTAACCAAAAGTTCCCACGTAAAATAGGCTCACATGCACAGGAATGAGTTATTTTAAGAACATAATTTTCTGGGGTCCACAAAAGACTCAAACCAGGACAGAGCCCATGTAGAGCTTGTAGTTCAGGGCAGGGGAGGCTTGAAATGTCACTGGCTGTGGCCTCCCCTATAGTCCCCATGGCACTGAGATTCTAGACCACAGGTCCTAGGCAGTCTCTGAACAGGCCCAGTGCCCTGGGCCTCTTCCATGTGCATATGTAGGTACATTTTCTGTACCCAGAGCATGTGTGCTTCCTTTAGGGCCATCTGTCTGTTGATGGGAAAGGTCACTGCAGGTGTGATTTTGATATTTCCCCTGTGTTCACGCCTTACCTCTGTGAGAAATCACACTGTTGGGCCTCCTAAGTATCACTGATGCTTTGTGAATGTCTCCCTCTCCTGTTTTCTCATAGCACTTTCTTTGAATTTGGTCATTCACTTCATTCATTCATTCATTCATTCATTTATTGACTAAACACCTCTGGTACAATGGGGGAAATGTCGTCATAGTCCTGGATTGTGATACCTTCAGGGCAGAGGCCATGTCTCTATCACCATCTTATCCCCACTGCCCACCTCAGGGCCTGGGTGCATACCAAGGAGGAATTCCACCGAGCAGGTGACAGAAGGGAGGCAGGGCACTCCTGGCATGAGAACTGGCCTGTGCTTCAGCGTGGTGGCAAGTGGGTCTGGAACACAAGATCAAGAGCCAGGCATTGAGGAGCCCTGAACGCCAAGCCAAGGACTTTGGTGTGTGGACAAAAATGGAGCCATTGCATCTGAACAAGGAAGTTGCATGGTAGGCATAACTTTTTGGAAAGATCTCTCTGGAAGCCAAGGAAAAGAAGGACTAGAGATGGGGAGATGGGCCACCAGGAGGCCAGTTAGGAGTGCAGGGGTTACTGAGATTTTGGCAGGCTGCTGGGTTGTTTTTGCACGTTCCGTGTGACAGTTTGAAGTTCTTTTATGAATCCCAAAAAGAGAAAGATTATGTTTTTGAACCAAACCATTCCTGTGGGTGTGAGGCAATTTTGATGGGACTACATCAGTGAGGCATGAGCCAGCTTGGGTCTCTGCCCTCTTGCTGGGTCTGATATAAACGGAGACACAAAGTAAAAGTGAGCCACCATATTTGATCCTGATGTGAGAGAAAGGACTCCAGGTTTGCCCACAGGAGAGAAGTCCCTGAGAGGCTCAAAGACCTGAGGCCCAGGGAGAGATGAGCCATATGCCTGCTAACTCACAGCTGAACTTGGGAAGAAAGTGGAGCAGCCAAGACCAAGAAAGGAGGCCAGAAAGAGACAACTGAGCTCCAGGAGCTGGGCTTCCAGAGATGGTGAGCTTGAAGGGGAAGGCAGAGACCTAGGCAGAGATAGCCCACCATCTTGCTTTACCACGTGGCAGCTGACGTTGGTGAGAAAGCATCTCTGCTGATGTCTTGATTTGGATATTTCACGGCCTCAGAATCACAAGGTTTACCCTAAATAAAATTCCCATTGTAAAAGCCAAACCATTTCTGGTACTTTGCATTGGTAGCCTTTGGCAAACTAAGACATTCCATCTCCTGCTGAGTTTTTTATCCCCAGCACCACTCGATGCCTGTCCCAGAACAGATGCTTAATGGATGCTGGTTGAATAGGAATGGAGAAAAGCAACACCCTCCCCAGGGCCCTGCCATGTACAGCCACAAATGCTGGTCCCTGGTTGTGACTCTCCTGTACTCTGCTTCCTGTTCAAAGGACACACCTTGGACACGCCCTGGGGAGGGAGGAGGGCTGGTCAGGCACTGATGGAGTCCTCCCTGAGCCAAGTCTTAGAAGTTGGATAGGTGTTAGCCAAGCAAAAGGGTGGAGTTGCAGAACATCTCAGGCAGGGTTTGTGCCAACAAAGTCACAGGTACAAAACACAAGGTGATGGGGGTAGGGGGTGGAGGGTAGAGTACGAGGCTGGCTAAGGTGGAAGAAGCAGAAAGGATCCTATCCCAGCACTGTGTATGCCTTGCGAAGGGGCTGAGGTTTGGTCTTTCTGGTGCCAGGGAAGTGGGGGTGAGGGGTAGGGGCATTCAAGCAGGGATTGATATTGCCATATTTGCAATTTAGATAAGTCACCTTGGCAAAGGTGTGGATGCAAAATGGAGGCAGGAAGCCAGGCAGGAGGCTATTGTAATTATCTAGGCAGGAGATGAAGGGAGAAAGGAGAGGAGAAAGTTTCCAAAAATTTAGGAGGAACAGGCAATGGATTGGGTCTTGTGGGTGTGAGACAGGAGGCCAGGAGTATGACCCCAGGTTTCTGGCTCTGGGGCAAGGTGACACCCTCCATGAGAGAGGACACACACCAGAAGGACCTGGCTTCGGAGGAAAGGTGATGAGCTTGGTCCTGGAAGGGGTGTGTCTGAGATGCATGTGGATGTGCATGTGGAGGCATCCTGCTGACAGATGGACATGCACCAACGTGAGCTCCAATGAGAATCTGGGCGTGGAGATTTGGGAGTCACCAGCAGGCAGGGGCTCCTGAGCCCAAAGACACATGGGAAGGGCAGAGAGCTGAAAGAAGGCTGGAAAAGAGAGGCAAAGCAAGGAAGACCAAACAGGGATGTCTAGAGAGGAAGGAGGAGCACAGGCAAGGGCTGCATCACAAAGGAGGGTGAAATGCAGTGAGACAGAAAAACACTTCCCGTGCTCTTGGGTTTGAGTCTCAGCTCTTCTACGGACCAGCTCTGTGATCTCAGGCCAATGGCTCAACCTCTCTTTTGCCCGTTTCCTCATCTAAAAAAAGGTGAATGCCTCCTTCAAAGGGTCACCATGAGACAATGTGTGTAGAGCAAGAGAGCACAGCACTGGAACCTCTCTGAGCAGCCCTGAAATGTTAGCTATTATTATCTCTGCAAATATGAAATGTGGCCGGCAGGTGTGCCAACGATTTGCCCATTGTCCCTGAGCTTCCAGCCCACGCTCCCATACTCTGTGCTGATGATGCTGGGGTAGGGACTGCAGATTACCTTCCCTCCATCCCTGTGGCTGCTTCTGGTAGGTTCTGCCCAAAGAAGGCCCTAGGGAGACTGGTGATGGGAGGGGAGAAGGACTTCCTGCCTGTTCTCCACTCCTGTCCGTGCCACTCCAGCGGCAGCAGGCAGTTGGTTTTCAGAGCCTCGGAGGGACCACAGCACTGGGCGTCAAACTCCACAGGCCACTTCCCACCAAGCACCTAGATTCTGATGACTGCACCCCTTCCCATTGGCTCCCCAAACCCTTGGTGTTAAGGCTGCTTCTCTTAGTCATTAATCTCCAACACCTCGGTATCCTTCCCAAATTAAATATTCTCTGAAATGCTAAGGTTATGTTTTCCCAACTGGCCACTGACAGACTTCTTAGGAGGAGACCTTGGCACAGGTTCTGTGCTAGTTTGAGGCTTTTGTGGACCCCAGAAAATTATGTTCTTAAGCTAACCCATTCCTGTGCGTGTAAACCTATATTATGTGGGAACTTTGGGTTAGACTCAGTTAAGGAAACTTAGATTAGATCACTTTAGATTAGATTGCATTAGTGCCTTTGATTGGACTACTTCGGTGAAGTGTGACCCAGGGTGGAGTTTTATGTAAACGGAGAACTGAAAGCAGAAACACACGGAGAGAGCTGCCATTTTTACCCTGCCATATTAGAGAGGACTCCAGGATCACCTCCAGCTGCAGAAAGAGAGAAATCTGGAGAGTCTGAGAGAGAGGCTGGAGGAGACCGAAATCAGTGGAACAGCCCAAAGCTGAAGAGATGAGGCCCAGGGAAGGACGAGCTGTATGCCTGATCATCCACAGCTGAGCTCCAGGAGAAAGTGAGTCTGGTAGAGTAAGGTCAAGGTAGATTTTTTGGGGGGAAGGGTTAGTCTTATATTTGTTCTTGGGCAGGGAGAAACTTGAGCAAGTTTATAGGCCGGGGAGACAGGGCAGTAGAGAAGGAGATGGGATGGAGGAAGGTCATGGAGGAGGAGGAGTGGGTGGCAGGGTAATGGGGGCATGGGGGGGGCTGAGGAAAGGAGATGAGGGCAGAATGGGAGAGAGGAGGCTGAGAATGGGGCATAGTATGACCAGTGGCCTCGGTTTTCTCAGAAAAGTAGGAGGAGGCCATCTCCTGAAAGTGAGGTGGG
Source organism: Cabassous unicinctus (assembly GCA_029593785.1). NCBI lineage: Eukaryota > Metazoa > Chordata > Mammalia > Cingulata > Chlamyphoridae > Cabassous > Cabassous unicinctus. Next base: position 5,542 of record JAQZBX010106365.1, read on the forward strand.
AGGAGAGCCAGGAGGTTGCCAAGCTCACTGAAGGCCCAGGCTCGACCGCACTTCATGCCCCTGCAAAGGGGGCTTCATGCCCAGGGAGGGCAGAAGGATTGAGTTGTGGGATTGACCAGGGGTCGTTAGTTTTTCTGGGCACCAGGGGCAGAGAATGGGTGCAAGGGAATAGAGAAGGCTGGGAGGATAGTGGGGTTCAGGCTGGGAAGATCAAGAAGACCCAATAGGAGGGGATGGGAGACTAGGGGAAAACTGGGGAGTTAAGGGATGGGGGGCTGTTTGAGATCAGACATTAGGAGCTGTGGGAATTCAGACAAGGGAGAGAGGTAGGAGTGGAGGCTAAGGTCAGAGGGCACTCAGGCCCCTGGATGCAGTGCCTCCCCTGGACATGGGGCGTTCATGAACGTTGGATGGGGGGTGTGGCAGGGTGGGGGGAGGGAAGACTGAGAGCCAGTGTCCAGGTCTCCAATGTGTGGGGTGGGGACGGGCGTTGGGGGTCAGGGAATCATGGGCTGGGGAGAGAGCAGGGAAGTTTGGTCAAATGGTGGGAGCCTCAAAGACGTGGAGCACCCTCTTGAAGACATATCCAGCATCCAGTCACTTCTGACTGCCTCCCTGCCTCCATCCTGAGAAAGACCCCCTGCTTCTTGGTAATGGTCCCTAACAGTCTCCCTACTTCTGCCCCCAGAACCTACTGTCAATTTATCACATAGCGGCCAGCCTGACTTTCTAAATCACATCAGATCCTGCACCTTCTCTGCTCCAAACACTGCAGTGGCTCCCACTTCCCTCCAGTAAGGCCAGGATCACGGGGGCCCACATACCCTCTACAGGGGCCCCTCATTCCCTCCCCAACCCCCTGTCTCCCACCTTCCCCTCATTCACATGGATCTAGCCACCCTAGCCTCCTGGCCACCCTTGAACAACAGGCACACTCCGCCTTTGGGTCTTTGCACCAGCCTTTTCCTCCGCCTGGAATACCCTCCCCCCAACACCCACTTGGCTCCCTCCTTCTCCTACCTCACAGAGCTGCTCCATGCTCATCCCAAGGCCAGCTCCCTGCCCCTGTGCCCCTCTCTCGCAGGTCTCCACAGCACTCCCACCCTGCTTTGCCCACCTTCTTCTCTGGAGCCCTTGCCACCTGCTGGTATACCACACGATTCACCTCTCAGTACCTGTCTAGTCTGTCTACCCTCTCTAGAATGAAATTCACCAACGTAGGCAACTTTACATTTTTTGTTAACCGATGTATCACCAGCACACAGATCAGTGCCTGGCACCTGTTGGGCCTGTCCTAGTTGCTGAATGAAGAATCACCAAGTAAATGAGTAATGAATGACTGAGCGAGGGCCCGGAGGGGCACTCAGGAAGGAGGAGGTTGCCACGCTGGCCGTTCAGACCTGACGTAAGGAGTGCGGGAAAGCGGGGCCGGACAGGCTGCAGATGGAGTGGGGTAAACCATGGAATGGGGCTTCCAGGGGGCACAAAGATTTGCTGAGGGGAAACAAGGGACATTGGCAAAAGAAGGGGGAGGGGAAATGTGGAGAGAGTAGGGCTGACCAGCTGCAAGGTCGACAGAGGGGCAAGGAGGCCCAGCAGACACACACACAGCTGGACCGAGGGCCAAAGTTCAAGGTGCAAACCTGGAAGTGACAAATCCCACATGGACAACTCCTTGCAGGTACCTTGTCCCACATGGCCACAGGTAGCTGCTTGGAGGCAGGATTCTGAGCTCAGGTATGCCCGTGGGGTGTGTAGCCTGTCTCTGGGCCTGGTTGCAGCTCCCAGGTAGTAGGGTATGGGGTGGCGGGGGGAGAGGGGTGCAAGGCCAGGCGCAGAAATCAGGCCGACATGGGTTCTAGTGCCTGCTCCTCACAGACTCGTCCTAGGAGTCGTTTTCCTGTTGTTGTTGTGACAAATTACCCCCAACTTGGTGGCTTATCACAACCAACAGTATTCTCTTGTTGTTTGGGAGGCAGCAGTTTCCCTGGCTAAAATCAAAATGTCAGCAGGGCTGGGTCCTGCAGGAGGCCCCTGGCCCCTTCCTGCTTCTGGTCTCTGCCTGCTTCTCGCACCGCCTTCTCCTCTTCTCGGGTCAGATCTCTCTCTATAGGCTCCCTTGTGATTACACTTAGGGGCCGCCTGAGTAAGCCAAGGTCATTGCCCATCTCAGGTCCCTTAATTTGGTCACACCCACAAAGCGCCTTTAGCCATAGGTGGCAGTCTGAAGTTTTTTTATGAATCTCCACAAGAAAAAGATTATGTTTTGGACTAATACATTCCTGTGGGGCATTTTGGTTGGACTATGTCGGTGAGGCCCAAGCCAGCTTGGGTGTCCGCCCCCTTGCTGGGTCTGATAGAACCGGAGACACAGAGGAAGAGAGAGCTCTGCTATATTTAATGCTGCCATGTGAGCTGGGGCCCAGGGAGAGACGAGCCATGTGCCCGATAGCTTGCAGCTGAACTCGGGGAAGAAAGCGGAGCAGCTGAGACAGAGAGAGGAGGCCCAGAAAGAGACGAGCCCTCTGCCCGGTTGCCCTCAGCTGAGCTCAGAGGGGCAACGTGAGTTACTCCAGCTAGTAAGTGTATGGAGCCAGGATCCAAACCAGGTCTGAGGGCAGAGCCCATGCTCCTGGCATTACACCAGACTCTACTTGTAATTGTATCGTAGAATGTATGTGTGTGAAAGACAGTCACAGTGGGAGACCCCCCAGGGGGTGGGCAGAGGGAGTGGGAAACAAAAGCTGGAACAGAGTGAGTTTGAGCTTCCCAGTGGTCAGAGTTTCCCGCCATCTTGGCCCGCGGATTTGCTCAGTCCTTCCGCCAGGGCCACTTCCTTTGACCTCTTTTAGTGAAGTCCATGGGTCAAGGCCAGCTCTGTCTTGTTCCGAGAAGTGGAGCAATAAAGCCCCCTCCAGTGTCGGCTGGGGATGAGCAATGGGAATGCAGCAGGTGGGGGCAGCGCAAGATGAGAGCTGAGGGCGCCAGGCGAGCGCCCCAAAAGCCAAGCAAACATCCCTGGATGGGCCTGGTCCTGCGTGGGACAGGTTTTTTCCTTCCTTAACAAGAGGTCACAATGTTGGCAAAATTGCTTGGATCTGAATCAGCTCTGCTCTGCGGCGGGTCTATCCATGCCAGCTGGTGCCGCACACCAATCCCAGGAAATAAACAACTGTTATCTGCATTTTATGCAAGTGAAAGCAGGGATTCAGGGAGGCGAAGTGAACTGCCCAGAGTCACAGGGAGAAGAGCTGGAGAGGGCAGGATTCAAACCTGGGGCAGCCTGAAGCAAAGCACCCCACTGCACACGGCCTCCGACGGAGCCCGCTTGCTGCCTGTTAGCCGGGACGCCTGAGGCACGCTGGCGGAACTGACTAGCACGCGTCTCTCTGTTGGTTCCAGAGAACCAGACTGTCCGACTTCCCACCCGAGAGAGAATATGCCGTAAAGGTAACATGAATATGGCACCTTTCCATCTAGGTATTCTTCCCATTTGATCTCATTTGGTCCTTGTGACTAGTAGTACCCATTTTAAAGATGAGGAAACCGAGGCTTAGAAAGGCCAGGTGCCTTGTCCCCAGGAGGTCTACTGAGCCCTTCTCTTTGCTTCCTTCCACCACACCCGATACCCAGCAACCATGAGCGCCTGCTAGATGCTGGCTGGCCCCAGGCCGGGCTGTTTTGCAGCAAGATGAGCTTCCAGAACTCCGACCAGAGCCAGGCTTTGACCAGGTCACTGCCATGCTGCTGTCTCACAAACCCAGGGGCCTGTCCCAACAAGACTCCGCTCCATGTCGAGGCAGTTGCCCAGGAGAGCCAGTTGTCCGAACAGACCTGCTAGCACCTTCCAAGGCACAGAAGGTCGGCTCAGGGCTGCTGGGCTCTCTTTCTTCTTGTGCAGCACCTCTGGCGCCTTGGTTCCCAATTTGGCCGTTAAAGGCAATTTCAGCCTCAAGTAAAAATGTGTCTGAGTTCTAAACCTTTGAAGATAGGGGTTCATAATGAAAATGCTGAGAGGAGCCAATTAGAGCGGCTTGAACAGTAATCACTATAATAAGGGTAATTGACTTGGATTTATTATAGCTGACTGTGGACTTTTTTTTCCCCTTAAGTCGAGAAAGAAAATAATTTACGGATATTAAAACATGATTTAAATTTTCCATCACCCCCCGAAGAAACAGCTTGGCTTCTGGAACTTCATGGCAAATGTGGGGCAGGCAGAAAATCAAAAGCACAAAGACACCTTTAGGGTCTTGACTTTCTCTGGTGGGAGCTCTTCTCTTGGGAACTAAAATCAAATGCACCCAGGAGAATTTGGGAGGCAGTGAGCGATATGGGGGTTTAGAGAGTCAGGCTCCATCACGGATGGTGTGACTTAGACAAGTTATTCCACTTCTCTGAGCCTTCATTTCTTCATCTGCAGAATGGGGGTAAGAATATTAATACTGCAGGGTATTGGGCAAATTAAATTACATTAAAATATATTAAACTAAATTAAATAAAGGGTATAACATGCCTGGCAAGCGGTACACAATAAATGTCACCAACCTTCCCTAATAAGGGAGCTATCTATGGAGAGAGCTCAGGGCTCTTAAAGGCCCACGGTGACATTTTTATTCAGATATGAGGATCGGTCAGGTGCCACATCCCATGGCTATTTTACTCTACCTAAAAATGTAGGCTCTCCATTCCCCAAGGAAAGGAGAGGGCCTGCAGCTGCAGGCAGGATAAACCCATCCACCGTATCCATGGGATATAGGCCCTCTCTCACTTGGAGGTGGAGTGGACATCACCTTCCAAGTCCCCTCAGGATGGGGGGAGGAGCTGTGGACTAGAGTGGACTTGGTGGTGTTCTGTTGTAGACATATTGTGATTCAAGCAATGGAAGAAATTGTAACAGTGAGGTGGAGCCGGTGGCCACTGGACGTTTTTGGGGCAGGGAGAGGAGGGGCAGTTGAAATACAGGGGCTTTTTTGGGACTTGGGGGTTGTCCTGAGTGGCGTTGCGGCAACGGATGTAGGCCATTTTACATCAGCATATACCATGCAGAACTGTGTGGGAGAGAGTGTGGTCTGTGATGTGAACTGTGGTCCATGCTCAGTGGCAAGGCCCCAGGATGTGTATATCCATTGCGGGTGTTGTGTCACCCAGATGAAGGATGGTGGTGTGGGATGTTGTTGGAGGTGTGGGAGGTGGGGAACATGGGAATCCCTGT
>JAQZBX010106366.1:0-10756 GCA_029593785.1 Cabassous unicinctus
TCAATACTTTTGAATTTATTAAGATTTGTTTTATGACTCAACATATGTTCTATCTTGAAAAATGATCCACATGCACTTGAGAAGAATGTGTATTCTGTTTTCTGTTGAGTTCACTGTTCTATATAAGTCTGTTAGCTCTAGTTGGATTAGTGTATCATTCAATTCCTTTACTTCCTTACTGATCTGACTATATGTTCTAAGCATTATTGAGAATGCTGCCCTAAATTCTTCTCCTATAAATGTAAAATCACCAATTTCTCCCTTCAAATATGTCAGTATTTGATTCATATATTTTGGGGCTTGTTGTTAGTTGCCTATTTATTTTTAATTGTTTCATATTCCTGTTGAATTGTACCCTTTATCAGTATAAATTGACCATATTTGTCCCTCATAACTGCTTTATACTTGAAGTCTATTTTTTCTGATATTTGTAGAACTCCCCCAGCTCTTTTTTGTTTACTATTTGCATGGTATATTTTTACATCCTTTCACCCTCAACCTACATGTATCTTGGAATTTAAGTTGAATCTCTTATAGACAATGTATAGTTGGGTCATGCTTTTTTATGCATTCTGCCAGACTCTGCTTTTTGACTGGAGAGTTTAATCCATTTACATTTAAAGTCTCTATTGGTAATATGGAACTTTCCTTTGCAATTTGCTTTTTAGCCTTTAACAGTAATAACTTTTGTCCCTCACTTCTGTTAAAGCCTACTTTTATATTTATTTGTTTGTTTGTGTTTTACCATATTACACAACTTCTCATTTTTATCTGTATATATTTTCTTTATTGTTACTATGGGTTTCAAATTCAACATCCTAAATATATAACAAACATACTTGGTTCAATACCCACTTATCTTCAAGAGCATGCACATAAACATTTCCTACACCATTCTCTCCCCCCACAATTTTTTGTGCTCCTTATTGTTTATATCTTTGTACATTGTACATAAAAAACAATAATTTATCATTACTTTTTATGCATTTGCATTTTACCACCTGTAGGAAGTAAGGTACATACCACTGTCTTGTGTCTTTTCCTTTAAGTCTTAAGAATGGCCTTTAGCACTGTTGGTAGGGCAAGTCTAGTGGTAAGGAACTCCTTTATCTTTTGTTTATCTAAAGATATCCTATTCTCTCCCTCTTTCTGAAAGAGGGTCTTGCAGGATAAAAAATTATTGGCTGACAGTTGGTTTCCTTCAGTGCTTTAAGAATTTCAACCAACTGCCTTTCTTCATTAGTAGTAGTATTAATTCAAATATTTATTAATTAAAAAATTGTTAGCTTACAGAACATGCATTCATAACATACAGGCTGCCATACATCACCCCACCACCAGCACCTTGCATTCTTGTGGAACATTTGTTACAAATGATGAAAGATATCATCAAAATCTTAGTACTAACTATAGTTAGTATAGAAACATGAGTTATCTTCATTTGAAATGATAACACTGAAACCTAAGGAAATTATAGAATATATGAGCCCTGCCTCATAAAAGAAAATATGCTAACTTATTGCCAGGAATCAATCAAAACTTTAAAGATAAATGAAACCCTGGTAGAGCAACCCTTTTACCGTGGACTCTTGGGACAGATAGATATCCAAAACTTAAATCTTAAGCCGGGTAATTAGTATATTGGAAAATACATCTCCAAAAAGATACACTCAACCTCAGTAGAAATGACCCTACTAGGCATCTCTAACTTAATTGTGTGCAGCTAAATTAGAAAACATTGATTCTTGGATTCACATTTTTCTTTAAAGAAACTCCTACCCTGCCTGGAAATCCATATCTTCTGGACATCTAAAGCTCAAAATGACCAAGGATCAGAATCAGAGAGCATCTGACATAGACACTATCCCAAGATTCCATACCAGGTCTGTACAGTTAATACTGGTAATCTTAGGATTAAGTCACCCAAAAGTGAATGGCATCCGATGAAGAGAACTAGCACAAGACCCAGGACAAGACTTGATTTTCACCAGATGAAATAAACTCAATAATATTCATTATTATCTTATTAACTTTCATTCACATTTGTAATTGCACCTTCACCTCAGTCCATCTTTGTTCCTCCCACAATGAATAATAAATCCTAACCATTTTTCAAATTTTCTTTCCTACCCTTACTCTCTTCCCAGTCCCTTGTCATTCATCATCATTTTTTCCCAGGAAGACATTGGACTGATCATGTAGAAAATCTATCAAATTGCTGGATCTGTGCTAAATTAGACCCCCAGAAGGGTCCCATTTATTGGCCACATCCATAGGCATTCAAATCTGGAAAATATTAAAGACATCAAAGAGAAAATGCAAATATTACATAAACTAGTGAACACAGTAACTTAAGACTTAGTTGGTTAAATCTTAGATCTTGGAATGACTGGATTCATAGCACATTTCAAACCTCACTAATCCTTTTGTTTTTTTTGCTAATCCTGTTTTATTGTTACTAAAATATCTCTTACTCATTGTTTCATCAGAATTATACCCTTCACACCTTCCTATATCATGCTGTTACCAGCTTTTGTCTAGGTTCTCGACGATGCTGTAGAAATGAATTTCAAGAACATATCAGATTAGTTAAGCCAGTAACTGATTAAGGAATGGTGAGAAGAGAAATGGGAGAAAATAACAGATCATAGGTCCCAGGTAGAGAGTATGGGGCTGAAGAGTGATAAAGAGGACCAACTGACAGGCTACAATTTCCCCTTATAGATTATAAATGTCCAGGTTTTATTTGCATATTTATCCAGGCAGGGGCAAAGAAGGCCAGAACAGGGTTCCAAAGGTAAGAGACATAGTCAGCCTTTGCACCTGCTTTTTGAACCATTAAATATTCTACCCCATTGATAATGGCCTGGGAGGAGTCCCAGCTGTTTGCTGTTTTGATTGATTACTCCACCCATCCATCCCCCAGAAGGGCTCAATGATAAAGTCCCTGGAGATATCCATGGCTTTTCCTGGCTTCTGGAGGAATCTCACTCATGAGGGTCTTCCAGCAGTCATCTTGGGGCTATTGATATCCAAGTGACCTTCTTGCCAGGTTCCAGATCCATTTATTGATTTCCTATTTTACTAGACTTCTTCAAAGCTATTGTGATATAGCCTTGATCCTGAAGTTTGTTTTTATGAAACTTATTTCTGTAATGATGAAACTAAGCCTAATTATAATTATAATTAATGCATGAGTCATGCCCTGAATGCCTCCTTGTTGATGAAATGTGACCCTTTCTAAGCAAAACTCTGAAAATAAACTCACTACGTTTCCCCTATGTGGGCTATGACTCTCAGGGATGATTGTCCCTGGTGCTGAAGGATTAATAACAAATGTTAGTCAACAATGCTTTTGGAGAAAGATCTTGATGAAAAGGGGGAAATGTAAAAAGAAATAGAACAAAATAGGATTGCTATAGTTAAAAGACTTGAAATGGTGTCAGGAGGTCATTCTGGAGGTTACTCTTATGCAAATATCAGCCAGATATCACAAACTGCCAAAGTAAGCTAAAGTTCAAACAACAATGTTCCTCAAAACCCTAATGACATCTGGAAACCATGAAAAGATAAAGAACTCAGTAAATTACCTAATCTCATGGACAATAGAAATACTCCAAATATCCACTAATAATAAACAACTTATCTATCTTATTCTATTTCTTAACAAATACTTGCCTGGAAATGCCAAGATGAGACACAATTTGGGTTTCTCCCTAAATCTCTGCTCCCCAAATTGCAATTCTAAGACCCAAAATAAATACCTTTGTTGCCATGCAACTTAGTTTGCAATATCTCAGCTAAAAGCTGCCTGTAATTGATGGGGAAATAGAAAATAAAAACAAAATAATCTGCCAAACCAGAAAACTTCTCTACTAAGATAGAAGAGGAAGAAAAACAATTGTATAACCATTAAATGAGAAGGTGTTACATCATAAGCAATCTACAAATAAATTGCAAAGGCAGACAGAAATCTTATGCTTTTTATGTGACTAAGCAGATAAAACCCATTACATACACATTTCTCATAATTTCAGAGCCAGAGACAGGTTTAAAATTTGGAACCAATAACATTCCTCACCCTATCCTACTAAGTTATGCTCATCTCTTACCAGTTAAAATGGAGATATTTTCTTTAATTAAATTTAAATCAAATGTATTCCTTCCTTGAAGAGACCTTTTTGTGTGGTAAAATTTGCAAGAGACTTACTCATTTATATACATTTCAAGTTTGTATATATATATATTTCAAAAGGTCAGAGAACAAGACTTACAAATTGGGTTTTCTAATGTAAATCCCAAAAGAGATGTGAAGGAGGAGGAAGTCTTCTCCCTTATGTTGAACAAGAATATTAAAGCTGTTCCTCTTTTTTATTTGTGTTTGCACTCACATATCACACAAACACACAGAGATAAGTGCAGTTCCTAATGATGTTAAGGGGAACATATAAAGTTAAAATCAAGAAAAGTTGCAAGTCATCTATCCTGGAACTGGAACCTAGATCAAGTGAATTGGTTTGGGGCTCAGCCTACCAATTGACTAAAAGCCTCAGTCTTTTTCCATGAAGTTACCTGCTGACAGAAGACATCCATTCCATTAATGGGAAAATGATAGCCTTGGGAGGAACAACCAGGAGAGAAATATCTTTTAGTCAACATGAGCCAATTTTAATAATTAATGGAACAATTACTTCTTTTATTGATCCTCTCTCCAAGCACTTCACTTCCTGTTGGAACCTTTTAAACCATGAGTGCGTCCTAGGCTTCAAGAGATTTGTACACCCATGTCCAGCAGAGCCAGGTTCTTTTGTTATTTTTGGAACCCAAAACATATTTTAAAAGATAAAAGGGGGATTATCTGCCAGAAGGGGTCTGCTTACATGATCACTGAATCCCTATTTTGGAATGGGTGCCTGTCTCTGGTATAGATTAGGGACAGGCCTGGAAGTTAAGGCTGAATGAAGGGCAAGACTGCCATGGGTTATAAACTAGCTATAGTACATATTGTAATTGCTCCACCAAATTACCAGAGATCACCCAATTTAGGACTTCCTTGTCTCTTAGTGTTCAATATAAACTCTGGACCATTTTGGGTTCACCCTTAGTTGGGGGCCTTTGTGTAGGTGCAACTTTCAGCCTAGGACAGGATAAGACTTGCTGCTGACAAAATTTTGGTTTGGGCCAGGTGGGGTGTTGCTTGCAGAATTAACAGAAAACTTTGGACTAAGTGTTTGTCTTCCATGAGTTTCTATTAAATCCAGAATATGAATGGTCTCTTTCATTGTCTGTAAGGAAGACTGATATTTGTGAGTCTTAATGTGTGGTGACAGCTTCAAAGCCACAAAAATCCATCCAACAATGTTTATTTGGGTAGGGTCCAATGCCTTACCTGTGGGTCACTCACACTCTTCAGGAGAGGTACTATACTAGTCAGGGTTCTCTAGGAAAACAGAACTAACATTAGATATCTTTAAATATTATGAAACTTTACAGAATTTTCTCACATAGCTGTGGGGATGCACAAGTCCAAATCTGTAGGGCAGCCTACAGGTCAAGAACTCTGATGAAGATCTTCATGAATTCCCCCAGGAGACACTGGCTAGCTGAAATAGAGATGGAAATTCTCTCTTCTGACTGTTGAAATAATCGCCTCTCCCTTTAAAGTCTTCAACTGACTGGATGAGACTTCTCTCATTGCTGAAGGCAATCTTCTAGTTGACTGCAGATGTATTCAGCTATAGATGCAATAAACTTATTGATGATTTAAGTACACACACTGTAACAATTAGGCCAGTGCTTACTGACCAACCAGCCAGGCACCAGTACCTTGCCAAGTTGATACATGAACGTAATCATCACACTGCCCCTTTCCTCAGTCCCTTGCTAGATGTCAGCCACTGGAGAAAGTCACCATTTTTCAGGTACTAGAAAGCTCATTGGAATCAATTCAGTCAAGAGTGAAGGGATTACCTATACTTTACACTTGAAATCACAACCATCACACATCATAGAACTCACTGCAGAGCTGTTGCTTTTCTGGATGTCCCAGATAAAGGACAGGCCCAATAGTCAACACAATTGCCCAATCTTCAGGTAGCTATATTAGTCCTGGATTCCTTAGCCAACATTAAGCCCCATCTCCACATTTTCACAGACTCTTGAACCATTGTCAATGGTCTGGCTGTCTCATCCAGACAATGTCAAGAAAATTTAGTATCCAAAGTGATTCCTTTGGAGAAATAGACTCTAGGAATAATTTGCCTCACAGAGACCCTCCTATTAAGGAGGCCACGTATGTCTCTACACAAACTATAGTCACCTTACTGGGCATGACTGGCACACTCATCCACTTTGAGAGTTAAATACATTATTCCAAATGACCAAGGAAGCCATTTCACTTCTCAGAATACAAAATTCTGAGTTCTTGAAGACTTTCAAAATAATTTGACTGCTGGTAGCTTATAACCTTCACCTTTCCTTGTTACCCTTTTGCCCCACATTTGGATAGGCTTGTAAGAAAGTCAAGTTGTTCCCTCCTTTGGAACCACTGGGAGGTTCAAATCATGCAAGCCCCTGATGATGAACAGGAACACTCCTCACAGAGCCAGCCCCTAATAAACATAAAAGCCCTAACCGTTTACTTGCCCTTTAAAATCATTTTCAAGTCACTTGGAATGCCTGTCTTGCTCTCCCCTGGAAGTTTCAGTATATCAATAATAAGCATTTTCATAATATCTTGGTGTTTCTGCAGTATCATTCATCTTAACATCCAAAAAAACCAGCATGGGGATCCAAACTCTTAAAGTGTAGCCACAAACGTGAGTGTGAAAAGAGTTATGCTGCACGGTGTGGAAAAACTTTCAATGTGTGGATGTTTAATTGCACACTGTGATGATGCAAAGAGAGACAGATAAATTGCACAGAAATATGTGGAAAAAGTTGGATTTGAGTGTAGCAAAGGGTGTGTGGAAGGTATGTTTGTTTAAGAAGTGTTCATGGAGAGGCAGTTGAATGGTGCAATGTGGTGGGAAGAGTGTGGCATAGCATTTTGGCCAATATGTATAAGCTCAGAGAAAACATGCAATGATTAGAAATTTAATGGCTTGCAAAGGATGTGTAAGGCATATAAATTGAATGATGCAGAGTAGGTGAGCATGATTGATAGGTGAATGGAACAACTTGGAATGTAAGGAGTCCTAGATAGATGATAGAACCTGTGTGCAAGGATTTTTGTAAAAATTGCAAATAGAGGCTCTACAAGGATAGTTAAAGGGCACAGTGTATTTGCCCAAGAAATGCTGATGCAAAATACCAGAAATCTGTTGGCTTTTATAAAGGGTACTCATTTGGGGTAGAAGCTTATAGTCAAGACCAGAAAGAGTAAATTACTTCCCTTACCAAAGTCTTTTGTCATATTTTGGAGCAAGATGGCTGCCAGTCTCTGCAAGGGTTCAGCCTTCTGCCTTCCTCTTCAGGATCTGTGGTCCCAGCTTCTTCTGGTTTCAGCTGCAGGCTGGTATAAGGCTCATCTCTATCCCTAGGGCTTGTTTCTTTCCAGGCTCAGCTGCTCTGCTGTCTTCACAAAGTCAGCTGTAGACTATCAGGCTCATTCTCTTCCTGGGACCTCTACTGTGTCTAAAAGAGCCTTCTCTCTTTCCTCATGTATCTGCTTCTCTGTGTATTTACTTCCCAGGTCTCCAGCATCAAAACTCAACCTCTCTCTTCTGCTGTGTCATTTTCTCATCCCATTGTTGGGTGGGGGACTTAACATCTTACTGCCTTGGCTGAATCAAAGACTTAATCATAATTTAATCAAGTAAAAATGAAGCCTCTGAATCTAATAAAATCTAATATGCTCAGAGGAACAGACCAGTTTACAAACACAATCCAATATCTATTTTTGGAATTCATAAACAATGCCAAATTGCCACACACAGTTTTGGTTCCACTCTCATTTGTTGTACATTTGAGTTAGTCAGTATATACAAGTTGATGCCATTCCTCTCCACTCCTTGCATACCTATTCTAGGCCACATAATTATACTTTCATGCAAAATCTCTCTCTACCATTCAACACCCACAACTTCCTCACCTATTCTACAACATCCAACAACTGCTCATGCACTCTGTTATTCAAACATCACTCTTTGAACATTCACCCTGTGTAATTTGACTATCACTCCCTACAAACCCATATTCCTTTTATAATACTTATAATTATTTTACACTACTTATGCTCCATCCAACTTTTGTTTCATGCACTCCTCTCTGGGCTATTCAACTTAACCTGTTGCACAACCAAATGGTTACCTCCTTTTCCACTCATCATACACCCATGTTGTGTCATTCCACTATAACATGTGCATAGGCATATTTTGCAAATACATGTACACTTGAACACCATTTTGTCTCGTGCAAATTACTTCTTGCACATTCAGTTGCTGTTTTCACTTATCAACCTTTCATTCCCACTGTTATTCAAATTATATTCTTTGTACAGTGTTTGTGAACTATTAAACATTCAATCATTCCTCACTATCACTGAGCTATTTAATTACAAAACCAGGTTGTGCCATTCATTTGCACTGCTTGAACACCCAGTCTCCCCACTGAATTTTAACCCCTCTCACACTCAGTTTGTGATTCAGCAGCCACTCCTTCCATACCTATTAAGAAGTATGTAATGTCCACTCTTGCACAACTGCTCTCTTCCATTCAACAACCACTCCTTAAAACTCACCATGAGCTATTTTACCACAACTAATCACACAATAACTGTGCTACTCAACTTGCACATTCTTTACAACCACCACCTTAAAATCACTGCTCCATCTCTCTACTATGCACCTTATAAACACCACAGAACTAGGCTATGCCATCTACCTCCCTGATTTGCACACCCATTCTGTTATTCAACAGTCACACCTTGCATGCCAATTTTACCTCAAATTCCTTGCAAAACCAGTGTTCTCAAAGTTATTTCCATTTGGCATAACACTTGTTTGTGTTATTCTGTTTACTTCCTCTGCAAAGCAAAGCTATGCTATTTCTTTCACTCCTTTCTCATCCACTGACATTCAGTTCTCACCCCATGCATAATTGCTGTGTATTATTTCACAAAGGCTTATTATACACCGACTCTGTGCCATTCTTCTATCACACTTCACCCACTCACAGTGTGCTATTAAACTTTCACTTCTTCTACACATATTCTGCATAATAAAAATACATGCACTTCCACTCTGTGCCATTCCACACTGTGTGATACTAAAGTCTATGCTATTCAATTACACTTGTTGCACAATTTTCTCAGGTTTACTTAAGTCTATTTATTGCACACCACCCTATGCCACTCAATTATTTCTTCTTACAATGACGACTATTTACAATTAAATAGCACCTCCTTAAACACACATTCTGCATCATCCAAGTATGGCTTCTTGACATACAGGTGTTACATTCACCTATCATATTTGCACATCCACTCTGTGACACTCAATGTTTTCTATACCCACTACAAGTCACTAAACATCCAATGTTTTCATGCTGTCTGAGGAATTCAACTTTCACCCATTGCACAACCAGGCTGTGCCATGCATTTGACTCTTTGAACACTTATGCTATGCCATTCAACTATCCTTTTAAGCATATTTGTGGCATACAATTCAAAACCACTGTTTGAATCAAATTATTAGTTGACCTATGGGAGTACATTCTAGGCTATACTCATAAGTACAGGTCCAGAAACATATTATTAAACAAACTTGTTGAAGAGCTGCTGCCACTGCGGTTCCCAGACCCCAGAGCCTCTGCTGTACTCAAAGAGCTACCCCATCAGGAAACTGCTGTCTCCTCCAGAGTCCAGATGATCCAATAAAAAACCTTCACCATTGTTCTCACTGGAACATCACATCACCTTTCATGCCATTGCCATCTCATGTTGTTCATGTCTTCCATGTGTCATTTGTGGCAACCACTTCTATAGATCCTAGGATATCGGTGGAATCCTAGCTTCAAGGGATCCTGAGAAAGTGTTTAGCATTGCAGAGTGGACAAATAAAAATTATGTTTAGAAGGAGCTTGGCATTCATATGAAATGTGTAAATCTGAAGATTATACCTCACCTGAAGACTATAGTATATTTAGGATGATTTAATGGAGTTTCACTTACTGATCCTTCTTGCCAGTATATTCAGAGAAGCATATGACCCACCTGTGGTCAAATTAAAGGTTTAACAGTTATTATTATGAGTGTTTTAAATTTCTTAATTAAGTCTCTTATGAAAGAGAGCACTCAGTAGAAGGAGAAAATAATTTCTGAGTCCCTTTCCTCTGAAAAACACTTTCTTTACATGTAATATGATCCACAAACTACAGAATCCAAGATAATAGCTTTTCTTGGAGAGAGCCTTTAAATGCAGAAAATGGCTTTAATAAGTTATATCCAGATTATTCACACTTAAAACAGCAACAGACTTTATTTCATTGTTCACAACTGTGAACTGACTTGTTTTTCACAAGTAGAGTTAGAACACTTTCCAGATCTGTTCTCAAATGCCCTCACATTGTTATAATTTCTTCCTGGAAATTTGCTGACTTCCAGCACTTTGGAGCTGTAGGGTTCCACAGACCCTCTTCCATGTCCAACATGACACCCCAGGAGTTTCATTGCAATTTCTCTTGCAAGTGCTCTCCTTTGCCAGTGGTTTCCTTCTCCAACTCTACCAAAAGAGCTGAATGGTGTGTCTTCCACACT
>JAQZBX010106367.1:0-10756 GCA_029593785.1 Cabassous unicinctus
AAGAAGGATTTTATTTGTTTTTTGTTTTTTTTCCATTTTTTCAAAGGTCCCAATTCGCTAATTATATTTTATTATTAGATTTGTTTCCTTTTTTTTTCTTCGGAGTCTCCTTGTACTTATCTCTTGCATTTAAGATTATCATTATTATTTCTTTTTCCTATTAATTGTATTTTGTTATTATATTGGATTCATATTCAAGGAAGGTTTGGGTCACAGAAAGGTTACAAGGGGGGCTGCAGAGGATCATTGGGGGGTGTCAGGGATGGGGGATTCATGGGAGTAAGTCCATCTGAATATACATGAAAGATATATAAAATTATTCAAATGATCAAGGGATGGGGCATGTTCACAGTGGGTAGACAATTACTCAATGAGGAAATCTGAATTCCCACCCTGGAGAGCTCTGCTACATTCCCCAAGGGAGCAGCAACCATCCCCAGAGTGCAGAGGCAGTGTCTGGCAAAAGAGGATGGCCCACTGATGGGTTCTTGTTTTTGAGGACTAGCCTTATGAGTATTTTCTCTTCTAATTGAAACTTAGCCTACTGTTATGGGGTGCCTAAGGGTTACCACCTGAGAGCCTCCTTGTTGCTCAAATGTGGCCTCTCTCTAAGCCAAACTCAGCATTTGAATGCATTACCTTCCCCCCAACGTGAGACATGACTCCCGGGGATCAGCCTCCCTGGCAACGAGGGATTAATAGCAAGTGCCAACTGGCAACACGTTTGGAAAATGACCTTGAATAAAAGGGGGAAAGGGTAAAGAGAAATGAGTTCACATGGCTAAGAGACTTCAAAGAGATTCGGGAGGTCATCCCAGAGGTAATACTTATGCATACCTCAGTAGGATCTCATAGAACACCTAAGTGGATATCACCCCACACTGAGGGACCCCTGAGGGCTGTGGTGACAACCAGGTCGTATACAAGTGGGGATAGCCCCAGAGAATGATGCCTAATTAGTGGGCTCTTCATTGGCATCTGTGTTCCTGAGAGTGACAGAGTTGGGCTCAAACAAATCATCCCTGCACATTGTTCATCAGTCCCTTCTACTCAAACCTATATGTGATGCAGGAGTTTTAGGTGTACTTCCAGAGACTGTATCTCTGCCCCACCTATTTGCCAGCTGTGCCTGGAATCTCAGTGGAGCTGCATCTCCTACCCTACCGCTCAATGGACTCATCCAAGTAACCTGGCGAGGAGACGACGATGGGCAACAGCCATCCCAGGGAATGGAGAGGGCCTGCAGATGAAGGCAAGATAATCCCATCCACTATATCCTTGGAATATAAGCCCTCTCTCACTTGGAGGTGGAGTGGACATCACCTTCCAAGTCCACTCAGGATGGGGGGAGGAGCTGTGGACTAGAGTGGACTTGGTGGTGTTCTGTTGTAGACATACTGTGATTCAAGCAATGGAAGAAATTGTAACAGTGAGGTGGAGCTGGTGGCCACTGGACATTTTTGGGGCAGGGAGATGAAATACAGGGTTTTTTTTGGGACTTTGGGGGTTGTCCTGAGTGGCAAAGCAGTGACGAATGTAGCCCATTTTCCATCAGAATATACCATGCAGAACTGGGTGGGAAACTGTGATGTGAACTGTAGTCTATGCTCGGTGGCAAGGCCCCAGGATGTGTATATCCATCGCGGGTGTAGTACCACATGGATGGGGAATGGTTGTGTGGGGTGTTTTGGGGGGTGTGGGCGGTGGGGAGCATGGGAATCCCTGTAGTTTCTGAGTAATATTTGGGTAATCTAGGCACCTTTATAAAATGTATATATATATATAACAAATAACATTTATGTAAACAAATGCACATATATGCATATATACTTATATATCATTTTACAAATAAAAAAATTAAAAGAAAAAAAAAAGAAAGATATTTCATTGCAAGGTAGATCAAAACCAGAGTGATACCCATATATAATTATGATGATTTGGATGGTGATATTGGTAACTTTTGTTCAGATGACATTTAGATGGGACTTTGGACTTGATGCTAAAATGAGTTGAGACTTTTGAGTATGTTGAGATGAGATGAATTAAGATTGCATGTGTGTATGTACATGAATATTTTGAGGCAGAAATTAGACTGGTAGGTGAATAATGTACCCCCAGAGATATCCAGGTCCTAACACTTGGAACCTCTGAGCTGTGAGTGGTCCCCTTATCCCTAGCTGTGCATTCTTCTTCTGTAACCTATTGAGCTACAACCCTTGATGCATTGAAACTGACAAATTTCTCAGTCGTTTTTTCAGTTTGTTCACAAGTGAATATTTGACATGCAATCTGTCAACCACTTTTGCTTGCAATGCTGAGACTACAGCATGAGCCTTACAAGGTTGTAAAAATCATGAGACTCTCTCCCCAAAGTCATGCCTGGTAATTGAATTACTTTACACTTCCTCCTCACCCAACAAGGAGGCAGATGTGCTATTGTTAACACCTCTTGCCATAATTAGGTTAATACCTTAGGGGAAATGGAACAGGAGGTGATTAAAATTCAATGGCAAGCTCACTTTAAGTAAGGTGTAAGTCAAATTCTTTGTGAGGCTTCTTTGTAGGGAAATCTGGATGCAACCATTACTTAGGTCTGATCACCCTACTTGGAGTAATGTATGCATAAGTGAAGGCCTTTTGATGTGCAAAAATTGCTGGTGTTCCCAAATCTTTGCTGACAACAGAGCTGAGAGCCACAGTCTAGCAGACCTGAACTGTATCCACCTTCTTGTCTGAAGTGGTAGGAGGACTTACATTGTAGAAGGTAATTCAGTACAGTAGGCTGGACCTGGTAGACAGGCCAAGAAGTAGAACATGAATATGCCCAAAAGGGGTTGCTTCTGTCTTAGTGTCTGAAGGAGGCTTGTGTTTGTAAGTGTTAGGAATCACTCTTTCCTTAGAGACCAGGTGATGTCCATGTGTTTGACAGAATTTGATGATCCTTGTGTTTTATGGGTATTGTTATTGCTCATTCTCCCTGTAAGTGATGAGTGAGTGTGTCTAGGTCTTTCAATGAACTTCTTCAGAGCCACCTGGTAGTCAATTGACAGTTATAAATTGTCAGAATCAAGTATCATCAAGTGTTTTTTAGTTTATTAAAGATCATTTGTTAAGGTCTTGGCAGTAGAAGCTAGAATTTTTAAATTTATTTTATTACTCATGCTCTTGTGTTTGTGTGTGTGTGTATATATATATATATATACATATATAATATATATATATATATAATATATAATTAGATAATGGTAGGAATAAGAGCTTAGATGGCCATGATTTGTGCATTAATTTTGGTATAATTGATGATTAATTGTCAAGATTTAAGAATGGGATGAATGGGCTATTGTCTGGGGAGAAGGTAGGTATAATGATTCCTTCTTTGAGGAGATGATCTCTTGGATTAGAGGTCTGAGCCCCACAGGACTTTGTTTCATGCAATAGTGCAGGTTTATTGCCTTGATTGGCAGGGGCAGTTCCATTTGACATGGAGGCGAGAATTTGCTCTTACCGCAGGTGATGAGTTTAGAGCACTACTAGGGGTAGCTGTTCAATAAGATTTGTTCCAATTGTCACAATTCCTAAGTGGCTGGTGACTGGGTGTTTGGTATGCAGGAGAAGGCCAGGCTCTCCAGTGCAGGGGCCAAGTGCCCCAGAGTAGGATGGCACCCTGGGCCTCATGAGCAAAGATCTGTGACTCTGATGTGAGTTCCACTGTTGTCCTGCCAATGGGTCCACCTCATAGACATTTTGAGCCTTGTCAAATTTTGACCATTTCTCCCCATTAAATTGAAAGGTTGGGACTCCCTGTACAAATATTTTCCACTGTTTAATCTCAAAGTGAGGCCTCCTCAGTTTGGGAAATATACTCTGGGTCTCTTTTGATTGAATGCTCAAAGAAATGTTTTACCAATCGCATCATCTCAATCTTTTAAAGTAACAATTGGGACTCATTAATTGTCTGCCAGTGTACATCTGCTTTGGCAGTTATATCCACTATGGATAATGTCTTTATTTTCTTTTTATGTTATAAATATTTAAGTCAATAGAAGGGGGCCTCCTAGTATTTAGTGTTACTAGTAAATTGTTTCTTTTTTTTTTTGAATGACAGTGCCAACTCCGATACAAACTTAAAGTCACACATCATTCTGTCCCTTCTTTCATGTCCCCTTCAACAAAAAAACATGAAAATTGTTTTAAATATCTAATCAAATATAAATTTCAGTCTTCCAATTTGGGCTTCCACATTGGGATCCTGCTTGCTGTTATTTGTGGTGATGGGAAACATTTGTTTTCCTGAAGACTGGACTCATAGGCAACTGTTTCCCTCTCTAGGGAATCCCAATTGACTTCATGGGGCTCTGGGTTTGTTTTTACTGGCATGATTCTAGTGAGATCATTAATCATTGTTCCAGATGTCAAGAGTCCAACATCAGGTCATTGTCATTCTAATATGCAGCAGCCCTGAGTAGAGCCCATGAATATTTCACTTGAGTCTTACATTTCTCAAGCAACTTAGGAGCATACCCTGGTGTCTTAGGTGCTGCTAGTACAATATGCTCAGGCACCCTTTTTGTGGCACAATTGTTTCTTAGATACCTCTCACCAGACATTTAGAGCCTCTCTAACCCTAAGGTCAGGGAAGAAAGAGCAACAAAATGGAAACAGTAGGAAAATAATCATTGTAGACCCTTGCAGCACCATTGCTTGTGGGGAGCTATTATACTTCCAGGCGAGTGGTGTCCCCTCAAGCTAGTAGTGTAAGACCCATACACATGGGCCACAGACTCAGTGGTTGGAGTCTCCCACAGCAGTATCCCAACTGCTGTGGACCAGATGGTGAGAGATCTATCACACTCTCTTAGTCCCACATGCTCTCAGTCCCATCCACCTCACTCATGAGTCACAGCTCCTGAAAAGGGGTGCCTATTTCCTGTTTTGCAGACTTCTACTGTAGGGCCATGACAAGCCCTTCCCTATGCAGCCAATGTTGCTCAGTGATGCAGTGTCAGTGTCAACCAATAATACATTTTCCCTTTTGGAGGAGCACTCACAACCACAGAGTCTGCCCTCTTGCTATACTAGGGATGGAAATTAGCAGATCCTGAGGAAAAAGTAGATCTATAGTACTTCCAATTTGGGGTGGGAAGTCTAGGCATCACCCCACAGAGGAAGCAGGAAGCAGCACAACATAACATGGATATAGGTTGGGAAGCCATGGAACTTTCCCAGTGTTAGTTCTGTGAGAGGTCTAGTTAGTAAGCTAACAGCAGCCAAAATCCATTATGTCTCATTTCCCATGGTCATGACCAAAACACCATAGTCTCTGAGATATTTGTTTCAAATTGGTTAAGTTGGATCTTAAATTTGGGTTTACGTGGCAGTCAGTTCAACACAATGGAAAACTGAGTTTGCAATACATAAGAAAAGATAGTTTGCTACTCACAGTTCCCAGAGAGAGAGGAGAATCATGAGTTACTGCCAGGAAATGCAATCATCTCATGTGACTCATCCAGCAGGTTGGAGCACACAAGCAGAGAATTAGGGAACAAATGGCTTATACTTTTATTGGGATCCAGGGTTGGATGTTAGTAGATTTTCCATGGGATTCAAGGCTTGATTAGTTTACAGAAAATGCATGAAAAGTTATTGGGGGTATAGGGCATTTTTAAAATTCTTTATTTATTTTCTATTTTTTAAAGATACTTGGTTTATACAAATGTCACATAAAAATTATAGGGAATTCCCCTGTGTCCTGTTCTCTACACCTCCCACATTTTTCCACATTAACAACAACCTTCATTAGTGAGGTACTTTCATTGCAATTGAACACATTTTGGAGCATTGTCATTAAGTATGAATTAAAGTTTATGTTGTAGTTTATACTCTCTCCCACTCAATTCTGTAGGTTATGGAAAGAATTATAAGGGCCTGTATCTGTTGTTGCAATGTCATTCAGGGCAATTCCCAAGTCACAAATGTGCCCCAGTATTATACCTCTTTTTCCCTCTCCCTGTCCTCAGAATCTCCAGTGACCACTGCCTCCACATCAATGATATAATTTCTTCCATTGCTAGATTCATCATAAGTCTATAGTAGAATACCAGTAAGTCTACTTTAGTCTATAGTTTACTCCCCAATCCTGAGGCTTCTGGGATGGTGATATCCACTCTACCTTTAACTGAGAGGATCTGTGATCCCATAGGGACAATTGATGGGACTTTCTTTCTTGCAGTTGTGGACTCTCTTGGTTCCTTGGTATGGTAGTTGTCCATCATCACCTCCATGTTAGTTGTCCTGGGTGAGACCAATGAACTGGAGAGTAGATGTTGCAACTCTAATGATATTCAGGGCCCAGCTGGCATATGGACAGCCCAAAGATTTCAGTTTCTTGGATTTACATATACAAACTCTAGTACTAATTATAGATTTCAATAGAAGGGGCAGAAGAGCCATGTGTAGGAAACCAGAACTGAGTCCAACTCTGACTCTGGGGAGTGTAAATTCCAAAGCAGGGCCCACAGACAAGGCACCAAACTCCTGAGCTTTCTGCCCTGACTATAGTGTCTGGATGTCTCCAGAGGGGTTAGAGCATTTTGAAGGTTTACCTTATCAATTGGGATAAACTGTAGATTTTGGATGACCTGTGTGAGTTGTATCCATGTTGGTCTCAGATGTGGGATTGGGCTCTGGGAAAGTTCATGCCCTAGAGCTGGAAAGCTTCTTATTAACTACTTCCCTAGTCAGTGTTGAGTCAGGTCATTTATCCAATGTAAGATGCTGCAGGAGCACACATGGAAAATTAAGTTATGTAACCTGAAATTCCACTTGTATGTGTATATCAAAAATTACCAGACAGAGGAATTAAATCTACATTTGTACACCATTGTTAGTAGTTGCATTATTCACAATAGCTAAAAGGTGGGAGCAGTGCACATTTCTATCAACTGATAAATGGATAAAGAAAATGTGTTATATACACACAAAAGGATATATTTCAGTTGTAAAGAGGGATGAAGTTCTAATGAATGCTACAACATGGTTGAACCTTGTTAATGAAATTCAGTTAAATAGAGAAAATATAAAAGGAAAAATGTATTATTTCACTTACATGAAATATATAAGATGGGAAAATTCATAAAGAGAGGAATCAGATTAGAGATTGTCAGGTTCAGGGGCAGTACTGAATGGAGATGGTGTTTCTGTTTGAGGTGATGAAATTATTGTGGAAATGTTTATGGTTATTGAGACACAAAAATTTAAATATAATTAAAATCACTCAATTGTATACATGAAAATAAAGTTGGAAATCTGTTTTGTATGTATTATCATAATACTTAAAAATAAATGGAATAAAGTATTACTACTTGCTACAGCATGGATGGACCTTGGAAACAGTATACTAAGTTAAAGGATCCAGTCCAAAAGGCCACATACTTATTGGTTCCTTTAATATCAAAGTCCAGAATAAAGAAACCTATAGGGACAGAAAGTAGATTGTTGGTTGATTAGGGTTGAATGGGAGGAGGAAGAATAAGAGAGTGATAACCTGGAAGGCACAATGAATGTTTTTAAAAATTTTAAGCAGTTTTATTGAGATATATTCACATAACATACAAACTATCCATAGTGTACAATCAATGGCTTTTAGTATATTCACAGTGTTATGCATTCACCAGTACAAAAATTTTGCAACAATTTCATTACTCCAAAAAGAAAAACTCCACACCTTTTAGCAGTCACCTTTCAATCCCTCTTTCCTTCCCCTGCCCTACATAAACACTAATCTAATTCCATATTTGTAAATTGATATATATTCACATTCTGTATAAATGGAATTATGCAATATGTAGTATTATGTTTCTGGTTCCTTTCACTTAGCATAATGTGGGGTTTTTTTGCCTGATATTAACATCTTGTAACATGAGCATACCTTTGTTCAGTTTCACAGAAAACAATCTTATATATGCTATATTATCTGCATTCATATTTCATGTGAGGTTTTACTATGCTATCAGTCCCATGTTACATCATTTAGCTTTCCTTCTAGTAACATACATGATCTTATACTTTCCCTTTCAACCATGGTCATACCCATATAATAGTACTTCTAGTTACAAACACTATGCTGTGCTTTCACCTTTTCTATTCATTTCCAAAAATTAAACAATCTTTTTACCAGTTCTGCACAGGTTACCCCTCAGCTTTCATTTCTCTAACATCATCTTATTTTCTGGTGACTTATATTCTAATTATTAACTTCATGAGTTTACACAATATATTTAGTTCATAATAGCTCCATCATACAATATTTCTCCTTTTGTGTCTGGCTTGCTTCCCTCCCTTAGTCCCCCATGCTTTCAGTCCCATCCACCTCACTCATGAGTCACAGCTCCTGAAAAGGGATGCCTACCCCCTGTATTGTAGGCTTCAACTGTAGAGCCATGACAAGACCTTCCTTAAGTAGCAGATGTTGCTCAATGATGCAGTGTCAGTGTCAACCAACAATAGATTTTCCTATTTGAGGGAGCACTCAAAAGCACAGGGTCTCCCCTCTTGCCTTACTAGGCATAAGTGTTATCAGATCCTGAGAAAAATGAGATCTATAGGACTGTAATTTGGGGTGGGAAGTCTAGTCTATGACCAGCAGAGGACACATGGAGCAGCATAAAGTAGCATGGAGGTAGTTCAACAACACTTGGACCCTTCCAGATAATGCTAGCTCTATGAGAGAGCCATTTAGTAAGCTGAAAATAACATTATGGTAATATCTAACAGCTCTGATATCCTTCTATGAATTCACACTCTGCATGACCCATCAACAAATTTGTAAGATGGCAACTCAAAATGCCCGTCCCTGTACAGACATTAAAAAACAAGCACTGTCCAAACCAATTTTGTTAGGAAATTTATATATATATATATGTCATCCCTTGGGGTAGTCACACAGTTACCATATTCTCAAAGCCATCCTTGATCCTTGGCCATATGGGGCTCCCTGATTAGCTCATTCAATACATTTCTGGTTTGGAAGTAGAGGAAATTGGGTTTGGTAATGGTGCACCCCAGGGAGAGGACTGTGTTCTCTGGGGGATCAGCAAGCACCCTCTTGCCAGGGGTGCCTAAGACTAGGACCTCCCTTCATCACTTTCCATTTTATAAACATAATTACCTCCCAAATGCAAATCACCACATGGGCAGACAGATGAAACCGTCATTCTCATTTACTTAAATTAAGTTTCTGCCCAGTCTTGAAGATATTTTCTGGGCATCATGGACCTCACCCAAAAGAACATGAAGTGCTTGTGGTTCTTCCTCTTTCTGGTGGCAGCTCCCAGCTGTGAGTGTCTCAGGATTCAGACATGAAGTTAATAGGTATGCTGCCTCTGAGCCTGTGACTCACTCTGGTTCTCCTTGTTCTCAGGTGTCCTGTCCCAGATGCAGCTGAAGGAGTCAGGACCTGCCCTGCTGAAGCCATCACAGACCCTGCCCCTCACCTGCTCTGTCTCTGGATTCTCTTTAACCAGCTATGGTGTGCAGTGTATCTGCCAGGTTCCAGGGAAGGGGGTGGAGTGGGTCAGTTTAATAGAATACAATGGAAACACATACTATAACCCAACTCTTAAATCCCATGTGGGCATCAGAGAAATTTCCAAGAATGAAGTTTATTTAAAGATCACCAGCCTAACAGCTGAGCACACAGCCATTAATTTCTGTGGAAGACACACAGCAAGAGGAAGTCAGGATGAGCCCAGACACAAACCTCACCTGCAGGGCCCAGGAGGGGCTGGGTTGCAGTGGACTTTCAGGACCACCAGGGGTCATGCAGGGACCAACCTCAGGGACAGGTGCAGAAAGGAGTTGGAGAGGAATTTCCTGAACTTGCTCAAGGTTCCCACTTCTTTCTTCACAAGAATTAACCCCCAGAGACCTGCCATTACATTTTTTTCTAAGCAGAGGTATGATGTGTCTGAGATTCAAGCAATATATAGATTTTTTTTCTATCATTACTTTTATTTATTTATTTTTATTTTTATTTTTTATTTGTAAAATGATATATAAATACATATGCATATATGTGCATTTGTTTACATAAATGTTATTATATATATATATACATTTTATAAAGGTGCCTAGATTACCCAAATATTACTCAGAAACTACAGCAATTCCCATGCTCCCCACCATCCACACCCCCAAAAACACCCCACACATCCATTCCCCATCCGTGTGGTATTACACCCGCAATGGATATACACATCCTGGGGCCTTGCCACCGAGCATAGACTACAGTTCACATCACAGTTTCCCACCCAGTTCTGCATGGTATATTCTGATGGAAAATGGGCTACATTCGTCGCTGCTTTGCCACTCAGGACAACCCCCAAAGTCCCAAAAAAGCCCGAGTATTTCAACTGCCCCTCCTCTCCCTGCCCCAAAAATGTCCAGTGGCCACGGGCTCCACCTCACTGTTACAATTTCTTCCATTACTTGAATCACAGTATGTCTACAACAGAACACCACCAATTCCACTCTAGTCCACAGCTCCTCCCCCCATCCTGGGTGGACTTGGAAGGTGATGTCCACTCCACCTCCAAGTGAGAGAGGGCTTATATTCCATGGATATAGTGGATGGGATTATCTTGCCTTCAGCTGCAGGCCCTCTCCATTCCCTGAGATGGCTGTTGCCCATCGTCATCTCCTCGCCAGGTTACTTGGATGAGTCCATTGAGCTGTAGGGTAGGAGTTGCAGCTCCACTGA
>JAQZBX010106368.1:0-10755 GCA_029593785.1 Cabassous unicinctus
TTGTTTCTTTATTGATTCTCTGTCTAGATGTTCTGTCTAATGATGAAAAAAAAAATTTTAAGTAAACTTTTTTTTTTTTTTTTAGAAATAAGGGATCCAAAAGAAGGACTCTCCAGGATGTGTCATTTTACAAATATTGGTATGTATAGTGAAAAATTTGATTTTTACCCACAATAAAAAAATAAAATAAAAAAAAGAAGGCCTCTTCCAGACCACCCCCTCTGCTGAGGGGACCCTTAATAGGGTCGTGGAAACTTATGAAACTCTTTCCTCTCCCTGATCCCCCCAGAGGGGGTGAAACTCTGATACTCCTCAGCATGGAACTATAAAATTGGCTGACTCCATCCCCTCCCGAGCCAAGCTTCTGTATCCATTGGTGGCTATGTAAACCATGCTTCCTGAGCAGATTCACCTCTCCCCTCAGCCCAGCACTACTTCAAGGTAGCTGGTGTGCTCTCCAAAGCTGCAAGGGGGTCCAGACAGCCAAACCCACAGAAAAGATACCCCTCTCCACCCTCTGCTGTAACCCTCCCACTCTTAGAGAATGATCCCTCTCACCAGGTTACTGGGGGAGTCAGGGCTTCCCTTAGCCATTTGCCCTGAAGTTGTGGCTTAGCTGTCCATGTCCATGATTTCCAGCTGGCTAAAATCTCATGATTTTCTCTTGAGCAATCCACCTTGCTGTCCAGCTCCCTCCAGTTCAATGTCCCTAAGGTTCTCGCTGTGTGTGCTCCCAGAACAGACCACACGGTCAGGATCCTGTCTCCAATCAGCCATCCTCTGCAAGAGAGACGGTGATTGCCCACCTAAACTGACATCATCTTGCCTCTTAAATAGTCAAATCCAGTGGTGGTATTTTGCATATCTCTATTGCCAACTGACACTATGGATTGCCAGTGTCCTCCTGATTATTGTAAAGGGAGTCATCATGACCTTGAATCCAAGCACAGTAGAATTCCAATTGCAAAAATGGCAGAACCACTTCAGCAATTCAATTTTTGAGATCCTATTTCCCAAGAACCACTCTTTGTAACAAGCTGTATTAGTCAGCATTCTCTAGTGAATAAGAACCAGCAGGAAATATCTGTAAATAGTATGAGATGTTACAAAGTTCTGTCACACAACTGTGGGGATGTACAAGTCCAAATTCTGCAGGGCAGGCTGCACATCAGGGGCTCTGATGAATGTCCTTGATGAGTTCCTATGAGACATTGGCTGTCTGAAGTAGAGCTGGGAATTCTCTCTCTGAATGCTGAAATCACTTCCTCTTTTAAGGCCTTCAACTGATTAGATATCACTCATAGCTGATGCCAGCCTCCTTGGTTTATTGTAGTTGTTTTCAGCCATCTATTCAATCACGAATGATTACAGTCCATGATATGCCCTTGTATTATAGTTATCCCAGTGATTGCTTGGCCAAAAACCTAGGTGCCATTACCTGGCCAATCTGTCACATTAGTTTAACTATCACATGTACTCTGTCGTAATTTCCCTCAATTCAGTTACTTCCACTATTCTGCCAAGTTCACAGCATTTATCCTGACTATTTTAATCATGTGTTTACTAATTTGGCTCACACAGAGCATGTTCTCCCTCTGAATGTGCAGCCTATACTAGTTAAGGTACAAGAGTATTTTGGAATGAATTAACAAATGAGTGACTGAATGAATGGATGGTACTGAGCCAGAGGTTGAGAAGTAAGAGAGCATAGCAAAATTTTGGAACTGTAAGTTTTTTCATATGCTTTCAATAATATTTCCCAAACTGAATTCCTTGAAATGTTAATAGGTATTCAATGAAAAACAGGAGCCCAGTACCCAGATTTTATCTTCTCTATTCCTTTCTTGGATATTCTCAATGCCTATCACTGTGTTTAAATCCATTTCTCCACTTTTGCAAACTTATTTGACCAGAATTTTATTAATATATTGAGGGAGTGATCCTTAGAACCTTGTTTAGAATATGCTGCTCTCTAGTGTAAGATAGTTGGCAGGTGATCTGGAGAAATGGATCATGGTCAGCCCATGAGATTTTGGTTCTACATTGCTGAGGAACTTGAATTTCATTGTTCAGACTACAAAACTCTCTGAATGATTTTAGATAAGGAACACTTTGAATTTTATAAATATCCTAGCAGGAGTATAGAGGATAAATTTCAGGAAGGCCAGGTTAGAAGCATAGAAACAACTTCAAAGTTTGTGGCAATGATTCAGGATATCAGTGATGAACTCTTGGGAAAAGTCTATGACTAAAGAAATGGGGATGCAAGGTGAAATTGAGAAAACATATTTTGAAAGTAGTGTTTATGCATCTTTGTGACTAAATGTATTGAAGAATAATAAGGTAGAAAGTATAAAGGGCACCTTTCAGTTTCTGTCTTAGAAAATTTGACAAGTGGTGGTGACATTTATCCTGAAAAGAAAGAGGGTGGCATAACTGTGGGGTAACAGCTTTAGTTTGATGAACCTAAGAGAGTGCAGTCAGAAATTCATATCTGGGACTCAGATATGGGCTATATATGGAGAGTAGAGCCGCTGGCATATTGATTGATTTGAAGCCATATGTTTGGATGTAGTCACTCAAATAGAGTATGTTGAATAAGAAATAAAGTGGGCAGAAGATTGAACTTTGTGGAATATCTAAGGGGTTAACAGAAGAAAAGGACACTGAGATGTAAGAAAGAGAATTAGGAGGGCAAACCACCAGAAAAATATGCAGAAGCCAAGATGGTCAAAGTGGGAGAATATAATCAAATCTACAAAAATTGCTGCAAAATCAAGAAGGAAAGATAAGGAATAATAAAGACAGTAAAGTGGCCATTGCATATGAGAAATTGGATGTAATCAAGAACTCTCTTAGGAGAGTAGTTTTAGTGGAGTGGATGGCTAGGTTTTGGCAAGTTCAAGATCACAGTGAGTTGAAAGAGGGACCAATGGGGAAAAAGAATGCATATGACTGTTCTAAGAAGCTTAATTCTGAAAGGAGGGCAAAGAGGAAGGCAGTACAAGAGGTGGGGGCCTTCAGGAAAGCTATTTTAGTGTTGGATGAGACTTAAAGAGAGCCCATGCTTACATGCCAAGTGGAAGCCAGAGAAAGGGAGAGGGTGACTTCTAAGGGGATTGACAAGTTTGTTGAGGCAACCTTAAGAAAAAGTAGAATGAATTCCGTAATTATTCAACAAATGTATATATGAAAGTACCACATCCCAATAACAGAAAATCTATTTTTAAAGATCTCATGGACCTGGTATACAAATGGCTCATAAATAAAATGGAGAAAAACTGGAAACCTTTGAAAGGGATAACCAACTTTCCCTCTCAAAAGGAAATAATACCAGAAAAAAATGACAAACAGAAAATATACTCTATGAATGGAAATTTATGGAAGAAAACTTCAAAATAACTTTGGTACAAACAAAAGTGTACATTACAAAAAATAATAACTGTTGAACATATTACATAAAATTGCAAAAGCCACAAAGCTAAACCAATATTCCCAGGAAAATTCTTGGTCTTATATTGTGAAACATACTTGTATTAATTAAAATAAATAATCAAATGATATAATCCCCTACC
Source organism: Cabassous unicinctus (assembly GCA_029593785.1). NCBI lineage: Eukaryota > Metazoa > Chordata > Mammalia > Cingulata > Chlamyphoridae > Cabassous > Cabassous unicinctus. The sequence continues at coordinate 3,576 of JAQZBX010106368.1, forward strand.
TTAAGAATTTAAAAGAAATACAATAAAATATTATTTGAGGAAAGACATAGAAGGGAATTAATAGAGAGAAACAAGAAATGAATCATTTATAAATATAAAAAAGAGAGGAAATATCCATCATCAAGATCAATATGCCTAATAATACTTTCTATAATTAAAATTCTGTTCTATATCTGCACAGTCCATTACAGAAGCCACTACCCACATATGCCTATCAGACATTTGAAATTTGACTAGAGCTTCCAAAGAACTACCTTTTCAGTATTATTTCAATTTAATTAATTAAAATTTGATAGCCACAGGTGGCTAGTGTTGACAATATTGAACAGAAAAGACATAGACTCTTGGCGGAGGGAATTAAAAACATTAGAATAGATTCAAGAAAGAAATGAACAAAGGACACAAATAGTCATAATAGGATATGAGTTTGTTGAGGCAAAATTTGACACAAGAAAATGTAAGATGTTGTTTTGATATAAAAAATTTTGAATATATTCAGGACTGAAAAAATGCAAGTACATAAGGTTTGCTCACATTTACTGATTGGAGAAGTCATCAGAAGACAAAATTGGAGGACATGGTGAGGTCAACTATATTCTGAGACAAGTTGCAAAGGAAGGCAGTACTTTGCTCTTCTCCCAAACTTCAGCTTCTTCTTCACAAGGGAAATATAATTTCTGTTTTGTATTCCCTTAAAATGTTCAATAAAGCTAATAAAGGCTATTTTCCAGGGGTCACACCTTGATTATGCAGATAATAATCCTATTTAGTGCTTCATTCTCTGGGGCACACACTGCTCATCTTGATTGGATTACCAATTACAAAATTATAATCCTCATATGATGTTGGATATGTAAGATCTTTGTGAAGGACAGTTTTGAGAATTCATTCATTTCTTTATTCATTCATATATCCTTTTGCCTGCATTATGTGTACTGGTAAATACCCCAGGCCCTGGAGATTCAGCAGGGAATCTAATACACTGGGTCTCTACAGAAAAATGCCTGGAAATTTCTGAAATAACTTTGGAAATAAAAATAAGAAGATGAATAATACAAACATTTTCAACATGAATAATGAGTGAGAAATATAAAACCAGTTATTCAGATAAATAATGGAGGTTGAGAGTTATAAGGTAGAGATCACATAGTACTCTCTAGAAGAGGATAAAAAATGTATTTAAATATCTTAAGAAAAATTGGAAGCCAATTTTATGCTGTTTTATAAAATAACTTTCTATAGATCTTGTTGCCTAGTCACCACTTTAGTTTTATTATTTTTCATTTTTTTAAGATTTATGTATTTTTTAATTCCCCCCTGAGATGGCTCCTTCATCTGTCTGCTCATTGTCTACTCTCTATGTCTGTTCATCTTCTCTAGGATTCACTGGGAACTGAACCCAGGACCTCCCATGTGGGAGGTGAGTGCCCAACTGCCTGAGCCATATCCACTCTCTGCTGGCTGTGTCATCTGCTGGTTGTGTCATCTGCTGGTTGTGTCATCTGCTGGTTGCAGCATCTGCTGGTTGTGGCATATGTTGGTTGCAGAGTCTGCTCATTGCAGCAGTTGCAGTACCTGCTGTTTGTGGCATCTGCTGGTTGCAGTGTCTACTCATTGCAACAACTGCTTGTTGCAGCATCTTATGCTTGTTTCTGATAATGGGAAATGTTTTAGTTTTCCAAAGAGCTGCTGATGCAAAGTACCAGAAATGGGTTGGCTTTTATAAAGGGGATTTATTAGAGGTAAAAGCTTTACGTGGATTCAAATGCTGAGTTTGGCTTAGACAGAGGCCACATTTGAGAAACAAGGAGGCTCTCAGATGGCAACCCTTAGGCACCCCATAACAGTAGGTTAAGTTTCAATTACATGAGCAAAGACTCATAAGGCTAGTCCTCAATAACCAGAACCCATCAGTAGGACATCCTCTTTTGCCAGACACTGCCTCTGCACTCAGGGGACTGCTGCTGCTAAACCTTCTCTCACTTGGAGGTGGAGTGGACATCACCATCCCAAAACCCCCAGGATTGGGGGAAGAGCTATGGACTAGAATGGACTTGGTGGTGTTCTGTCGTCTATTGTGATTCAAGCAATGGAAGAAATTGTAACAGTGAGGTGGAGATGGTGGCCACTGGACATTTTCGGGGCAGGGAAGGGAAAGGCAGTTGAAATACAGGGGCTTTTTTTGGGACTTGGGGGTTGTCATGAGTGGCATTGTGGCAACAGATGTAGGCCATTTTACATCAGCATATACCATGCAGAACTGTGTGGGAGAGAGGGTGGTCTATGATGTGAAATGCGGTCTATGCTTGGTGGCAAAGCCCCAGGATGTGTATATCCATTGCGGGTGACGTCCCACACTGATGAAGGATGTTGGTGTGGGATGTTGTGGGAGGTGTGGGAGGTGGGGAACATGGGAATCTCTGTAATTTCTGAGTAATAATTAGGTAATCTAAGCACCTTTAAAAATATATATATATATAAAAAATAAAAATAAATAAAAAATAAACAAATAATAAAAAATATATATATAAAATAACATTTATGTAAGAAAATGCACATATTTGCATATGTATTCATATATCATTTTACAAATATTGGTATGTACTGTGAAAAATCTTGATTTTTATGAACAATAAAAAAATAGATAAAAAAATAAATAAAAGCTTTACATGGTTTGGACCATGAAAATCCAAACTAAGGCACCATTAGAGATGCTTTCTTACCAAAGTCAGCTGCCACCTATTTATGCTGAGGTTTGTACTCAGCAGAGAGCAACCAGGCATAGGGCTTATCTCTTTCCAGGCCTCCTATATCATTCTTAGCTGTTCCACTTTCTTCTGGATTTCAGCTGTAAGCTATGAGGCATATAGCAGGACAGGTCTCCTTTTTAGCTGCTCCATGGTCCCAGGCTCTTGGGGCTTCCTGCTTAATCAATCCTCTAGTTCTCTCTCTTACATGGTAGGATGAAACACGGTAGCTACCTTTTCCTGTGTCTGTCTGGGGGTCTCTGGGTTTATATCAGACGTAGCAAGAGGGCAGAGTGAGCCTGAGTCATGCTTCACTCTCATAGACCAATCAAAAGCCCTAAATTGATCTTATCCAGTAATATAATCAGGCGAATTTAATGTAATCAAAGGATATCACGACCACAAGAATGAACCAGTTCAAGAACATAATCTTTCTCTTCTGGGATTCATAAAATAATTTCAAACTGCTGTAGGAAATTATATAAAAATTATAGTACCTTACACACTGCAGGACATAATTTTACTACCATTTCATTCACAATTGAATTGGCCATCTGAGAGGAATTCAAGTGTTTCTTTATTTTGTTTTAAAATATGAGGCTTCATTTTTCTCTTCTATCTTGAATTCAAAACCTAAGCAATTTATACAAATTTTAATAAGAAGAATAAAGTTATATGTGCAAATATACAGGTATATGCATTTTTCCAGTGACACACTTTTTCCCTTGTGGTTAAATATAAAATCTTACCTACAAAGCCACTTTTCACTATTACTTTATTTATTTTTCACTATTATTTTATTATTATAAAGGAGATGCAGTGACTTCAGACAGAATTCTCCTGCTTCACTGGGATAATGCACCAGAATAGACCTCCACACTGAATAAAGCCATCAAATACTGAACAGGTATATTCATTTAAAGCTAAAGTTCATTTATAACAAAGAAATGGCCCAATGAAAATCAGTTTATAAATAATTTATCCTATTCACATTATGCAGAATTCCAATATCATCTGCAAACTTAGCACAGTAACGGAAAGAAAACAGTAAGGAGAATGTGAGGCAGGTAACAAATGTGGCCTGACATGTCCTAATGATTCTCTCCATTAGTGTGCATATCCCACAAGAAAATAATCAGTTCTTTGTTTTAAGAAGGATTGACTGTCCAGGATTGATTTATTGTTCAAGGGCCATCTCCAAAGTGTGACAAAAATTGAATCAGCCCTCGCATTTAATTTAAATTTGGTCATCCTTTCTTTTAACATGTATAGATGTCTTCATATAAATGTAAGTCATAACTTTAAAAATATTGCTTCAGTATGAAACATGCTTTCTTATTGTTGAAACCTTAACCTCAATCAGTTCTCAATCATTGTAAACTTGGGAGAACCACAAAAAGAAACACAAACAAAAATTTGTTTCTCTTTGTTGGACAGTAAACATACAGAGAAACATAACAAATTTTACAAAATTTTAGATCAACTCCTTTTATATTTGCCCCTTGAAATGAAAATTTAAATTAGATTTGAAGCAGTATATTGCCATAACTTACCTTGAAGGTAAGCAGGCTCTAATGTATTCATATGTATTTTTATTCTAGGCACAATAAAAAAAATTTGAAGAAGTATTTAAACAAGAAAAGTTATTGAAGATAATTTAAGGCCTTGAAGTGAATTAAAAATATAATTAGTCTAATTTAAAACTGAAGGATAATATAAAAATTGTCCACCTTAAAAGCAAACAATATGCTTTGTCAGCTTCTATTCTGAGGAAATTATAACAGAAAAAACTTTTGCAATATGGTTTGTATATTAGAGTCCTTCTGGACCTGGAGAAGTAAAAGTTAATTCCTCTGATAGTAACAGTTTGTAGTATTAATTTATATTTGTTCAGCTTCAAAGAAAAATGGTCTTATATATGCAATTCACCCATATTCATATTTCACATAATATATTTATACTTCACATAGGGCATATATATATATATATAATATATTTATATTATATTTATATTAAATAAAATAAATATATATAATATATTTATACTTCACATAGGGCAATCATACATTATTTGTCCCATTGTGTCTGGCTTGCTTCACTGAACATGATGTCCTCCAGGTTCATCCATGTTGTCTTGTGATTCATGACTTCATTTCTTCTTACTGCTGCATAATATTCTATCATGTGTATACTCCACAATTTGATTATCCATTCATTAGTTGATGGACACTTGGGTTGTTTCCAACTTTTGGCTATTGTGAAAAATGCTGTTATGAACATCAGTGTGCAGATATCTATTCATGTCACTGCTCTCAGTTCTTCTGGGTATATACCTAGCAATGGTATTGCCAGGTCCAATGGCAAGTCTATATTCAACTTCCATAGGAACTGCCAAACTGTCCTCCACAGTGGCTGTACCATTCTACATTCCTACTAACAGTGAGTAGATGTTACTATCTCTCCACATCCTCTCCAACCTTTACAGTTTTCCAACTAAGGGGACAAGACACAGAGTACTACATATTGTATGATTCCATTTATATGAAATGTAATTATAAATCAATTTATAAAGATGAGATAAAATTAGTGGTTATGTAAATATGAGGAAGGAATGCTAAGGGGTGTGGAGCCTTTCTTTTTGCAGTAATGAATTTGTTCTAAAATTTTTGAGATAGTGAATGTACAACATTGTGATTTTACTAAAAGCCATTGATTATATACTTTGGATCAAATAGCCAGAAAAATTGGCTATTTACAGTGGGAGAAGCATACAGAGATTGAAAGGTGAGGAATTTTCTTGTTTGTTTGTTTGTTTTTGGTTTATTATTATTATTGAAATAATGAAAATGCTCTAATAATGACTGAAGTGATGAATGCACAAATATGTGTTTATACCAAATTCTATTGATTGTAAACTTTGGATGAATTGTATGCTTCATTAATATGTATCAATAAAATTGATTTGTTAAAAAAAAGTTGATTCCAGAATTCCATTGTTTCAGAGTTCATGGAAGATTTTAAGACTGTTTTAGTTCTTTGGGTAGATTGCCAAACTGTGGACACTGCAAATGCTGGAGTTCAGAAGGCCTCTACTACTACATGAGAGTGAGATTGAATCATGGACTTCCACCCTGATGTTTCCATTATTCTGCTGCTTGACTGTTGTTACAGTTTTTCCCATCTTTTCATCCCAGTTGTTGAAGAAGTACACTGCACCTTTAAATAAAGTCTATGGCTTGTGCTTTCACCTGCTATATACTGTGCAAATCCACAAAGACATGGTTAACTGCAATATTTTCTACAATGAGGCTATTACACAAAGCTTCTTCACACATTACCTTCAGCAGTTCCAGGGCATATTTGTCTGCAGCTGCCAACAAGTTTTCAGCCATTTTATCAAGTTTTGGTGCTTTCCCTGTATAAAATGAATCTCATTATTTCCTTGAAAACTTCAGGGACTACATCATTTATTTCTACCTGATTCTTTTTGCTTTCTTCCATTTCATGTTCAAAAATTGTATTAAAAACTGGGAAACCAGCTCACAAAATAACGTAAGCTTGTCATCTGGTAAAGGACCATTAGCTTCATCAAGCAAAAAATCCCTTCTAATGAATTTTTAAAAAGTCAAGTCACTTTTTCATTGAGAGCAGATGAAAATGTTGAACTCTTTAACACTTCACCCATTTTTTCTCAACAAAAACTAAAGTTATTAATGGTCCACATGCAGAAAAATTTGACTACTCCAACCTGTGTATAACACCAACTTTTGACTATACGACCAGCAGCCATCTCTCCAGGTAGAGGTGGGGTGGGTTCCTGAGACATTGACACTGTATGGCACTCTTTTAGGACTTATGCAGTTTCCCACACAGTTGAATACTTTACCTGGATGAAGGGGTAGTGGGCATCCCTGGTGGTGACTCCTCCACAAGCCTGAGACTGCGGGAAAGTGTTGGCAGTGAACCCCTGTGGCAGTTGCCTCCACCAAGCCGCATCCCTCCTTCCTTCCCAGCTCACCCTTCTTCCCCAGATAAATAAAACCACCACCAGGGGCCACTGACTTCACAGTTCCCAGCACTTTGCAACCTCCTGCCCCGCCTGCCCCCATCTCCAGCCATTCCAGTCTCATGATTTCAAGTTGTAACTCCTTGTTTCCTTTCAATTTGCCATTTTAATTTTATTTTTCTCTGAATGTGGGCTCATTTTGGCATTAAAAAGAGACATGAGAAAATAAATGTTTAAAAAAATTTTAACTATTAATGTTTATACTCACATTTATACATTAAAATGATTATGTGTTGGGAAAATATTACAGTGAAATCTCATGTGAAATATGATTATGGATAATATTGCATATATAGAATATTTTTATAGTGTAAGTACAAATAAACTAGAGAAAGGGAAACAGAATAGCAGCTATGTACAGTAGAGG
>JAQZBX010106369.1:0-10757 GCA_029593785.1 Cabassous unicinctus
GGAAAGTCTTGTTTTCCATTTGGAAATGAGTACGTACTTGTATTTGTTAGGTTTCTCTACAGAATCAACACCAAGAGGAGAAATTTGTAAATAGTATGTGAATTTATAAAAATTGTTTCATGCAAGCATCAGCATGCATAAGTCCAAATACTGTAGGGTAGGCTGCAAGCCAGAAACTCCAGTGAAGGTCCTCAATGAGTTCCCCAGGAGATGCTGGCTGTCTGAAGTAGAGAAGGGAATTCTCTCTCTTAATATTGAAATAACTTCTACTTTTAAGGTCTTCAACTGGTTGAATGAGATGTCACTCATTGTTGAAGACAAACTCCTCCGTTGATTGTAGATTTAATCAGCCAGAGATATAATCAACTCCCTTGATTTGAGTGTTCTTACATTCCAATTTATCCAGTGCTTTCTTAAACAAACATCTGGGTGCCATTACCTAGCCAAGTAGACACATTAACTGAACCATCACACTCCATACCTTGCCAACTTGGCAGCCATACACATCACCTTGAACCATACTTAATCTTTAAATAAAAATAATAACTGACATTTTTTTGACCTAACAATACCAAACTGTCCAGCATACAACCACAAATGCACAAAATCCCTCCAGAATAGAGTGCAAGTCCTTGGGTAATTTTCACTCTTAATTTTGATAACCTTAAATACTACAACATGGAACTAACAAAACTTATAAAATAAGAGGAATAATAGTGAAGAAAACAAAGATATTTATTGTATGTGTATATAAAAACATATAACAAAATGAGGAAGAAATATTGATAACCGTTACAATCCTTATTTCTGCAACTTGTCAGGTTCATAGTTTGAATTTATCATTACATTCTTTCACAATATATTCCATGTTCTCTTTACTGTCAGCAAGCACTTCCACTGGCCATAGTTCTTTGCATGGGAAGGGTGACCCAAACTTATATTTCTGAAGATTCTTCAACATTGTTAGTATTGCATTGTAATCCTGCATGTTGTTCCCACATGGTAGTACTTATAGACATGCTCAGGGCTGTCCTGTATTGCAGGCAAGCCCTTCCATACTGAGATTTTGTAACACCAGTTCTATTTGCCTTTGACAGTCAAGAATGATCATGCTAGACAATCTAGCAATTCCCTTTTCTGCCTTTTGATTCAAAGACATGAGGAGCCTGAAGTGGCCAGGAGCCAGTCTTAGCTTACATTTCCAAATTTTTTTTCCTGGTAGAAGTACACCTCCTTTTGGAATTAAGACCTGTAGACCAGCAGAGCTTAAAGTTTGCAAGGACAGGAAGCAAAAATTTTCCTAGTGGATCACTAGAAGTAATAGTGAGTGATGCCACTCCGATTTCCAACCCTTGATTCCTGGACCCATGAATCCTGGGTATGGGAGAAACAACACCATAGAGTTGAAAATGCTTTAGAGCACACACAGCCTCCTGGAGAACATTGTCCCATCCCTACAAGGTTTTGCCTCTTATTTTTTTACTGCACTGTGTCTTCCAAAGGCCATTCCACAGTTCTATAAATCCAGCTGCTTCAGGACAATGGGGAATACAGTATGACCAGTGAATTCCACCAGCATGCGCCCATTACATCACTTCATTTCCTATGAAATGATTCCTTTGATCAGAAGCAATGCTGTGTGGAATGCTATGAGAATATATAAGTCACTCAATAAAGCCATAACTGGTAGTTTTGGCAAAAGCATTGCATGCATGGAAGGCAAACCCATATCTGGAATATGCCTCCATTCCAATTAGAACAAATTGCTGCCCCTCCCATGATAGAAGTAATCCAATATACTCAAACTGCCACCTGGTAGCAGTCTGATCACCTTGGGGAATGGTACCAAAGGCTGATTTTGGGTCTCTGCTGTCAACAGATTTGGCATTCCACAGTGGCTGTAGCCAGGTCAGCCTTGGTGAAGGGAAGTCAATGTTTCTGAGCTATGCATAATCTCTATCCCTACTCCAGTAGTCTGCCAAAGGGGTGCTGATGAACAGTACCAGAAATCTATTTGCTTTTTAAAGGGTATTTATTTTTTTTATGAAAGCTTAGCGTTACAAGGCCTTAAAGAGTTCAAATCAAGGTTGCTTTCTCACCAAAATCAGTTGCCTTGTGTTGAGGCAAGGTGGTCATTGATCTCTGGGATGGTTCAGCCTTCCCCTTTGGGCTTCCTTTCTCTAAGATGCAGTCTGGCATAAGGCTTGTCTCTCAGGGATTCCTCTCTATTTTGGCATAGGTTTCATTTCTTAGTTACCCATTGGGATATCAAACATCCAGCTGATACTTTAGGACATGGAAAACATAGATATTATTTTTGTATTAGTTTCTCTTCGGTCTCTTATTCTTTCTAAAAAAAAGGTTTCTTTTTATAAAATTTAATTTAGTTTACTCACTAAAACCTGCTTGAAATCATGGAGAGGGCAGACTGCAGGGTAATTTATTGATGAACAGTGGCAGCCTGCGAAGCTAATCAGGGGCCTAAGAGGGAAAGCTCTTTTTCATTAAGTTTTGTTTGACTGCTTGCTTGTGTGTTTGTTTGTTTTGTTTTGTTGTTTTTCTTTCCTCTTTCTCCCCTCCCCACCCCCTTTTAAAATTAGGTGTTGCTGGCCTGTTTCTTGTTTGCTGTGTTTCTTCCTCCTTGATTTCCCCTTTTCTGTGTATAATCATTTTGTCTACCAATGCTATCTCTGTTCCTCTCATCATTTTCCTGTCTTCCACTTTCTGTTGTTCTTACATTCCAACTATCTTTATTTAGTCCTCATTTTTTTTTGTTTTTATTTCTATCTCATCTATTCTGTTTTTGTTCTTTTATTAACTTTTTTTCTCTTTGTCTTTTCTTTTCTCTTTCCCTCTCTCTGCATCATTCTTGTCTTTTAATTCATTCTATAATATATCTCTATTCAGTTTCCCATTTCATTGATGGTACAGCACTTTTTTATTCCTATTACTATACACTGCTAACATGAGTTAAATATTCATTTTCTTAGGTCTTACATATGTTCCTCTCCTAAATTTTATTATTATTATATATTTTTCTTTTCTTACCTCCTTCACTTTCTGTGGTCCTAATCTTTTCCTTCGAGGGAACTCAGAAAACAATGAGGACATAGAATAAGAGGAAAACAGTGTCAAAGAGAAAACTTAACACACACACACAAAAACAACTAAATAAAACCCTAGAGTAGAGAGAGATGTTAACCAACAGAATAAAGCCAACAAGGTAAAAACTTCATGAGATAGCAACAAAAATTTACAGAACATACTAGAGACAGGAAAAGATGACCCAGTCCAATGAACAATCTAAAAACAAGGAAGACATGCAGTATATTGAAAAACTAATCAAAGCTGTCCAAACAAACATCATGAACCAACTTAGTCAAGTGAAGGAAGAGATTAAGGATATTCTAAAGACACTGGGAGAACATACTAAAGAAATTGTATACATACATTAAAAGATAACAGATATGATGGTGATGAATCGTACAATCCAAAAAATCAAAATGACACTGGAAGCACATAACAACAGATTTGAAAAGGCAGAGGAACGAATTAGTGATGTGGAAGGCAAATACATCTGAAATCAAGCACATAGTAGAACAGGGAGATAAAAATATTAAAAAATCCAGCAGGGACTTAAGTATTTTAATGACAATACATAACAAACACACAAACATTCACATAAGCATCCCAGAGGGAGAAGAAAAGGGAAAGTGGACAGAAGGAGTGTTGGTGGATATAATAGCAGAAAATTTCCCAACCTTATTGATGGAGAGGGATGTATAGGTCCAGAAAACCCAGCGCACCCCAAACAGTATAAATCCTAGCAGTCCTACTCCAAGACATATACTTGTCAATCTGTCCAATGCTCAAAACAAAAAGAAACACAGAATGCATAAAGAGATAAAAGAACCATCACATACAGGGATGCTCAATATTATTATGTGCTGATTTCTCATCTGAAACAATGGAGGCATGAAGGCAGTGGTATGATATAGTTAGGGTATTAAAAGAAATAACATCCAGGCAAGAATTCTCTACCCAGCAAAGCTGGCATTCAAAAATGATGGAGAGTTCAAAATATTCACAGATAAACAGAAATTAAGAGAATACACCAATAAGTAACTTGGCCCTTCAAGAAAAACTAAAAGGACTTCTGCAGATTGAAAGGAAAAATCTGGAGAAAGAGAGTTGGAGAAGAGTGTAATAACAAATTAATAGACAAAAAGAGAAAGAAAAACTACATATGACGTATATAAACTCAAAGAAAATAGGGCTAATGTAAGTAATTCCTTGAAAGTAATGACACTGAATGTTAATGAATTAAACTCCCAGTCAAGAGACACAGATTGGCAGAATGGATAAGGAAATATGACACATCTTTAGATTGTCTACAAGTAACCCACTTTAGATCCAGGGTTTCAAGGAGGCAGAAAGTGAATGGCTGGAAACAATCTTACAAGCAAACAATAACCAAAAAAGGGCAGGAGTAGCTACACTACTATCAGACAAAATAGACTTTAAATGCAAAACTATTGTAAGAGAAAAATACGGACACTATATATTAGTAAAAGGGATAATCATTGAAGAAGAAGAACAATCATAAACATTTATGCACCTAAAACGGGTGCCTCAAAATACATGAGGCAAACACTGCAAAAACTAAGTGGAGAAATAGATGCCTCTACAATTATAGTCCCCCAATTATAGTGGGGGATTTTAATACACAATCATCACCATTAGACAGAATATCTCAAAAAGAGAATTCATAAAGAAAGACTTTGAATAATACATTAGAAAATCTGGACATAATAGACATTTACAGAACACTACACTCAAATACAGTGATATATATGTTCTTCATGAGTGCACATGGATAATTCTCCAAGATATATCACATGCTAGACCACAGAAAAATTTTCAATGAATTCAGAAAGATTGAAACTATACAAAGTAATTTCTCTGACAACAATGGAATGAAGCTATAAACCAGTAAGGGCAATAAAAATAGATTAGGCACAAAGATATGGAAGTCAAAAAACACACTCTTACACAAACAGTGGATCAAGGAGAAAATCTCAGAATAAAACAGTAAGCACCTTGAAACAAATGAAAATGACAACACAACCTATCAAAACCTATGAGATGCAGCAAAAGCTGTACTCAAGGAAAATTAAGAGCCATAAATGCATATATCAAAAAAGAAGAGCTAAAATTGAAGACCTAACTGCACACCTATAGGGATTAAAAAAAAGAACAACAAACTGACTGCAAAGGAAGTAGAGAGAAGGAAATAACAAAGATTAGAGCAGAACAAAAGGAAATAGAAAATAAGACAATAGAAAAACTAAACAAAATCAAAAGCTTGTTCTGTGAGAAGATCAATAAAATTGACAACTCTTAGCTAGACTAAAAAGAAAAGAAGAGAAAAGATTCAAATACACAAAATAAGAAGTGAGGAAGAGGATATCACCACTGACCCCACAGATAAGAGTATCACAAGAAGATACTTTGAAAAATTATATGGAAACAAGAAGGATAATATAGAGGAAATGGACAAATTCCTAGAAATACATAAGCAACCTACATTGACGCAAGAAGAAATTGATGAACTCAACAATCCAATCTCAAGTAAAGAGATAGCCTCAGTCGTCAAAAACCTCTGAACTAAGAAGAGCCCAGGACCAGATGGCTTCACAGTTGAATTCCACCAAACATTCCAGAAAAAACTAACACAAATCCTGCTTAAGCTCTTCAAAAAAATAGAAGTAGAAGGAATACTGCCTAATTCATTCTTTAATGACAACAACAAACTAATACCAAAAACAAAGATGCCACAAGAAAGGAAAACTACAGAACAATATCACTAATGAATCCAGATGCTAAAATCCTCAATAAAATATTTGCTAATCACATTCAACAACATATCAAACGAATTATACACCATGACCAAATGGATTTCATCCTCTGTATGCAAGGATGGTTCAAAATATGAAGATCAATTAATGTAATACACCACATAAACAGATTGAAAGAAAAAAATCATATGATCATCTCTACAGATGCAGAAAAAGCATTAGAAAAAATACAGCACCTTTTCGTGAAAAAAAAAAAAAAAAAAAAAAAAAACGTGCAAAAGATAGGGATAGAAGGAAAATTCCTCAACATGATAAAGGGTACATATGAAAACCCCAATTTCTTCATCATATGCAATGGTGAAATCCTAAAAGCTTTCCCTCAAAGATTGGGAACAAGACAAGGATGCCCATTATCACTGTTCCTATTTAATATTGTGTTAAAAGTACTTGCTCAAGCACTGAGGCAAGAAAAAGATATAAAACACATCCAATTTGGAAAATTAGTAAAAATTTCACTATTTGCAAACAACATAGAAAGCACTGAGAAACCTACAACAAAACTTATAGACTTATAAATGAGTTAAGTAAAGTCACAGGTTATAAGATCAATGTTTAAAAATCAGTAGAATTTCTGTACAACAATAATGAGCAAACTGAGGAAGAAACCAAGAAAAAAAATACAAATTATAGTAGTAAATAAAAGAATCAAATACCTAGGAATAAATTTAAATAAAGATGTTAATCACTTATACAAAGAAAACTACACAACACTGTTAAAGGTAATCAAAGAAGATTTAAATATATGGAAGAATATTCCGTGTTCATGTATAAGAAAATTAAACATCATTAGGATGGCTATCCTACCCAACCTAATCTACAGATTTAATGTAATCCCAATAAAAATCAAAGCAGCATGATTTACTTAATTGGAGAAACTAAATAATATATTTGGAAGGGCAAGAGGCCCTGAATATCCAAAGACATATTGAAAAGAGAAAAATGAAATCAGAAGAATCATACCACCTGACTTTAAAACATGCTACAAATCTACACTGGTCAAAACAGCATGGCACTGGCACAATGTTTAACATACCAACCAATGGGGCTGAATTTAGAGTTCGATATAGATCCTTACAAATACAGTCATCTGATATTTGGCAAGGCCACCAAGCGCACTCAACTGGAAGAGAATGGCATATTCAAAAAATGGTGCTTGGAGAACTGGATATCCATATCCAGAAGAATGAGAGAGGAACACCATCTAAAACCTTATACAAAAAACAACCCAATATGGATCAAAAAACTAAATATAAGAACCAAGACCATAAAGATTTTGAAGATAATGTTGGGAAGTTTCTACATGACCTTGTAATAGAAAATGGTTTCATGAAATTCACACCAAAAGCATAAGCAGCAAAAGAAAAAGAGATAAATGAGGTCTCAAAATTTAAAACTTTTGCACCTCAAAGGAGGGTAACAAGAAAATAAAAAGGCAGCCTACTCAATGGGAGATAATAATTGGCATCCATATATCTGATAGGAGCCTAATATCCAACATATATAAAGAAATCCTACACCTTGAAAATAAAAAGACAAACAACCCATTTAAAAATGGTCTCGTGACTTGAAAAGACACTTCTGCATGGAAGAAACACAAATGGCTAAAAAGCTCATGAAAAGTAGCTCAACATCACTAGCTATTAGGGAAATTCAAATCAAAACTACAATGAGCTACCATGTTACAATCATTAGACTGATAGCTATTAAACAGAGGACTACAATTGTTGGAGAGGATGCTCAGGAATGGTAACCCTCATCCACTGCTGGTGAGAATGAAAAATGGAGCAGCCATTGTGGAGGACAATTTGGCAGTTCCTCAAAAAACTAATTGTAGAAATGTCATATGATCCAGCAATTCCACTGCTGGATATATACCTAGAAGAATTGAAAGCATGGACATACAGATATATCCACATCAGTACACCAATGTTCATAGGGGCATTATTCACTATTGCCAAAAGTTGGCATCAACCCAAATGCCCATCAAAAGATGAATGGATAAACAAAATGTGTTACATACATACAATGGAATATTACTCAGCTGCAAGAATGAATACAATGCTAACATACGGGATAACATGGATGAATCTTGAGGACCTTATGTTGAGTGAAGGAAGCCAGGTATTAAAGGAAAATATGACATGACCTCACTGATATGAATTAAGCATATTGAGCAGACTCAGAGAGCTATTGTCTGGAAGATAAGTTTACAGGAATTAGAAAGGTTGAATAGGTTGTGAGCCAATGTCCATTTGGGCAAAATCTATGATAAGGTGGAAGTGGGTAGTTGGCAGTCAAGGGATATGACAGTAGTGTAATGATACTATTGGATTGGCCTAGAATGGACTTACTGTTATTTTACTATAGAATTATTATGATTCTAGGAATGGAAGCAATTACAACATTGATGTGGAGGCAGTGTTCACTGGGGCCTCTGAAGGCAAGGAAAGGGAAAAACAGGTGTAATATGGGGGCATTTTCAGGACTTGGGAATCATCCTGAATGACATTGCAATGACAGATATAGGCAATTCTTATCATTCCATAACCAACAGAATTGTTGGGAATGTTTGTAAACTACAATGTAAACTATAATCCATGCTCAGTGGCAATGCCCCAAATTTCATTTATCAATTATAATGAATGTAACACGTTACTGAAGGATGTTATTATTGTGGGAAAAATATGGGAGGTATGTGGAACAGGGCATGTGGGAATCCCTATATTTTTTATGTAACATGAAATCTAAGTATCTTTAAGAAAATATAATTTTAAAAAATGTTTAAAATATATAAATAACATAGAAAATAAATCTGTTATCCCATTAAAATACATCTTAAGAAATACCTGCCATTGTTACATTGAATAATTTGATGATCATAGAATAATATGATCTCTTTATACTTAATTAATTTCATTATTTGCTAAATAAGGATATTTAACTAATGGTTTATTGATTAGGTTAATTTAATATCTGGATGCAATTTTTTCCCTAAAAATAGTGACTGACTAGCATCTTGGGAACCTGGGACATATTATTACGTCTTCTGAGTATCACTATTAGGAAAATTGTACCTGGACACAAGGACAGAAAGAAATTGTCAATTTTCATTTCAACAGAGGTCATAGACTGTGTTCATTCCTCTAAAAACTCACAAATGTCCCCATAATCTGGCTTCTTTAATGACTGTGTTAGCAGAAAAAGGAGAGTTTAAATGTCTGTCCATTTTACCTCAGCTGCTGGTCTCCCATGAGCTTGAACATGGCTTCAAAATTGCAAATTCTCAAAATGCTTAATTCCAATGGGAAAACACCACTTCCTTTGTCTCCATTGACTCTCTTAATTGGTATCTGCCTATAGTAAAATCTTAGTGAGTAATTAGTGAAAACAGTATTATTCAGTTAATATTAATATTAACAGTAATATTAACAGTAATAGTCACATTTTTATTCAGTCAATGGTTTGCATATCTATGGAGAGAACTGTAATTAACTGTAGGTTCCAATTATTCATTCTAGTCTTTAATGCTTTCCATTGGCCCTGATTCAGTAATAGCAGTGCAGCATTCAAAGTTCAAATGTAGGTGGGAATGACATTGTCTCTCACAAACAAGTTGAGCTTTGGAGGGAGGCAGAGTTGTGAGAACGGCAGAAGAGAGTTTGACTGGCAGATGGTTCTTAAAAATCTCATCCTGGAAGTAAGTGTGATAGCTGACCAATGGAGGGCGGTGCAGCATTTTTAAGCAGTTAAGGTAGATCTGAACAGATAATGCATACAAGAGGAAATGCTGGGCTACATCAATGGCCACTGCTGCTCTTGGGAATTCTTGTTTATTTGCACACTAAGTGGCAGGAAAACAGATGATTCTTTTAGTAGAGTGTAATGATCTGAATTATATTTGAATTTGACCACTCTTTGACAAAATTAGACTGTCAAGGGAGCTTACTGTAAATGGTGATAAAAAGGTATTGCGCTACTCCTGTTGTGTGGTCTTGGATTGAAGGGGCTTGGAATAAAGAAGTCCTGGCAACGTTTGAAGTGGAGTTCAATTTCTGAGTATATTTTTCTCTGAAGCCTAAAAACCTTTTCAGATTTAATTATATATTTTTAAGTTTTTTTATTTTTTAAAAGATACTTAGATTACATAAATGTTACACAAAAGATATAGGGATTCCCATATGCCCCACCTGCCACACCTCACACAACCTCCCCAATAAACATCCTTCATTAATGTGGCACATCAACTGCAATTGATAAACACATCCTGGGTCTTTGCCAATAAGCATGGACCATAGTTCACATTGTAGACCACACTCTCTCCCAAACAGTTCTGCCTGCATGTGATAATATAAAATGGCCTCTATCTGTCATTGCAATGTCACTCAGGACAATTCCCAAGTCCCTAAAAAGCCCCCTTTTTACGAATGCCTTTCCCTCTCCCTGCCTCCAGAGGCTCCAGTGGTTACTTGCTCCACATCAATGTTGTAATTTTTTCCCTTGCTAGAATCACAATATGTCTATAGTAGAATACCGGAGAGCCCACTCGAAATCATAGCTCTTCCCCCAATCCTGAGGAGTCTGGGATGGTGATGTCCACTCCACCTCCAATTCAGAGGGGCCTTATATCTCATGGGGAAGATGGATGGGACTACCCTACCAGCAGCTGCAGACTCTATCCATTCTCTGGGACAGCTGTTGTCCATCATCTTCTCCCTGCCAGCTGTCCTTGGTGAGTCCTATGAAGCTGTAGAGTAGGAGTTGCAGTCCCACCAAGGTTCCAGTCCCAGCTGGCACATGGACAGCCCAAAGATTCAAGTCTCTGGATGTAAACCTACAAAA
>JAQZBX010106370.1:0-10744 GCA_029593785.1 Cabassous unicinctus
TTTTTCTGGGAGATTTCCTTAATATCTTTCCACACAATATATTATTTTATTAACCAGAGAGCATTAACTATAAGCAATATCAAAAACATTTTACAATACATATTATTATTAACTGAGTATTCACTAAAAAATTTCTATAAGCTGGGACTGAATTAAGGATTTCATATTCATTATTGCCTTTAGTTTTATTGCAAAATCTAGAATTTCATTAGTTTAAATACACATTTTTTGAATATTTGACTGTTTATTAATTTTGTTTACAGTGTTTTATCAAGTCAACATTATGGGTTAATATGTCCACTATCATTGTGGTAATCATGAAAATATAAACCCCAAATTAAAAATTAATATTTCTCAATCTTTTATATTTTCCTGTGTTTATAAATATTCATAATTATTCAAGTTTTTCACAATGGAATTCATTATTTTATGTGTTTATGGTATTTGATCTTTGTGTAAATATGCATATATAATACAATGTCATATATATTTCTGAAAAGGTGTACAAAAAGGTGTTCTTAAAAAATTATTCCACAATTATTGTAATGTAGATTTGTTGATGTAAAAGAAAACTATTTATGATTTATACCACTTTCTAAAATCCCCAATTTAAAAAGGTTATCTTTTCAAAGTTGTAAACAATATTTTCATAATTTTAATTATCTCTCTACCACTACATCATTTCCATTGTTTATAAATGAAATTTATAGAGTTTTAAAAATATACCTTATTGAGGATTTTTTAGGAGTTACTGGGGATTGAACCCAGGACCTTGTACATTGGAAGCAGGTGCTCAACCATTGAGCTACATCTACTCTCCCCTTATTGGATTTCAGAGGATAGAGTTCATGAAATAAAGTATCAATGCAGGTTTATTTTAATGACTGTCTTCTGTGTTCCATATTCTAGGCCTGCAATCAGCCAGTTCTCCAACAAGTCCCATATTATTTGTGTGGGTAAACTTTATCAGAAACCAAGATTTAGGGTTTTGGTATATTGTTGCAATTGAAATGCCAATGCTTTTAGACCCTTTCAGGATGTATTTCATAGAGGCATATGCATTTTTAGCCAGCACCATAACTTCAAAATAGACAAAGCATAGATTAAGTCAAAACTAAAAGGAGGTGAAAGAAATACACATTATTAACAAGAAATTTTAATTTTACTTTTTTCCAACATTAATCTGTTTAATTTTTTCACTTTATTCCCTGGATGGATAGGTTAAAAAAGTATAATTTTCCCAAATACTGATTTATAGATGATGTGATTAAGTGGCACAAAAATCATTCATTTTCACAGATGGTAACACTCAGTGATCCTTTTAAATGCAACTTTTTTTGGAGATACCAGAGCAGGGATTGAACCTGGGACCTCCTTTGTGGGAAGTCAACGTGCAACCACTGAGCTACACTGCCTCCCATTAAATGCAATTTTAATCCTTATTTTAAGCTAACTGCAACAGTAATTTAATACAAGGTAGCCAAATAAACACACAACCTGTATATTCTGAAATACAAGTGGCTTCTATGGCCACATATGGTTTTACTGAAGTACACATTTCCACAATATACAAGGAAAACACTATCTCAAATGCTTATCCTGCCATAAGCTTTTTAAGCATTTCCATTCATGCTACTGAAAGCATTTATTTATTTATTTATTAATATATATTTTTATTACACAAGTTGTGAACTTACAAAACAACCATGCACATGTATAGAATTCCCATAAAACACTCCTTCATCAATACCACACACCCTGGTGGAATATTTGTTACAGAGTATGAGATAACATCATCATATTATTACCACCAACCATAGGCCATAGCATAATTTGGCATAATTTTTCCACATTCCCCCATTATCAACACAGTACATCTTTGGCATTGATACAAGAATATTACAGTATAAGCCCAAAGGTATTAAATTTTAAAAAGCCTGCTAAAACTAAGGCATTCAAATGAATCTTAGAGTTTAAAAACAAATCACTCTTGCTATCTGAAGAAAATTAAAACAAATTACCATTTAAGATACTTTAAACATTTTTAAAAATACTGTATTCTCCTGTATTACTATCATCTACTTAAGAGAAATACAAACCAGTTGACTTCATTAACAATCTCATAGACTAGTTTTTCTAGAAACTTGAAAAATATAAAACACATGTCTCAGCTATCATAGGATCAAAGATAATGTTTAAATGTCACATATTAAACAGCTACAATATAGTATACAATGGCAAAAAAGAAATCTAACGCATCTATATTGCTTCATCATCTAGATAGTCAAAAGTTAGAAGGAATTGCATAAATTGCAAGGTACTTAAAATTGTATATGGTCAATAAAACCCAATAATTCAAGTATGGCAAAATAAAGGCAGGCAATTAAAGACTCAAATACTCTAAAATTTCAAACATGAAAATAAAGGCTGAAAAATTGTGTGTTTCTCCAAATTTCATTTTCATGGTTAGATATCACTACTTTACTATAGGAAATATGCAGTTACTACATATAGTTGCCTCAGAAGTTAAGGAAGCTTCAGCAACTACAACAACTATCAAGGTCCATACTTTGCTTCATCAAATGATTTTCTAGCTCATTTCATTTCTTCCTTCATTTTAAGTTAAAGATTGAAGAAATCAACTAGAAATTATAAAAATATGGAAAAATACAAAGTATATATTTTAACTAAAATGGAATGAAACTGGAGAGGTATAATTTGATTAGAAGAATGTCCCCGGCCTTATGCATATTCACTATCAATGCTAGACAGATTCCTCTATAGAATAGTAAACATAAAACTTCCTGATTGGAAACTTAAGAGAGACCATTATTTCTCATGGATGTAGAAGCAAAATTGATAACAAAATATGAATGGAACCTAGAGAAATATTAAATGTATAATACTTCATGAACAATTAGAATTAATCCATATGTACATAATTGTATTAGTCAGCCAAAGGGGTGTTGATGCAAAGAACCAGGAATCTGTTGGCATTTATAAAGGGTATTTATTTGTAGGAGAAGCTGACTCTCACAAAGCCATAAAATGTAAGTTACTTCCCTCACCAAAGTCTGTTGTCACATGTTGGAGCAAAATGACTGCTAGTCTCTTTCCAGGTTCAGCTCCTCTGGTCTTTTCACGAGGTCAGCCGTAGGCTATCAGGCTCATCTCTCTTCTTGGGGCTGCAGGTTCCTGTCTAATGAGCTGTCTCTCTTCCGTGTTCTTCTCTGTGCCATTTTCTCCATGAGTCACCACCCACTAAGGGGGCAGGGATTCAAAGTCCTACTGATGTGGCTGGATCAAAACCTTTATCATAATTTAATCAAGTAAAAGTGAAACCCCTGAATTTAATACAATCTAATATGCCCAGAGGAACAGACCAGTTTATAAATACAATACAATATCTATTTTTCAATTCATAAGCAATGGCAAACTGCCACAATGATGTTAGTTTAACTTTTGAAAAAAGCATTCACTGTTGTTCACTACATTAACAGAAATAAAAGAGAAAAAATCTTATCTCAATAGAGGCAGAAAAGCATTTAACAAAATCCATTCCAATCAATAAAAAATAACATTAGAAACTTAGGAATAGACCATCCTTAATGTCACAAAGTAAACCTACAGTAAAACTTGTTTCAAGCATTATATGAAATGTTAACATTTTGAAAACTTCCCCCCTAATATTCTATATGGGAATGACTGCTACAGCCATTGCTATTTAAATTGTTTGGTTCTATCTAGATTGTACAATATGTTAAGATGAGCAATAACTGGCATAAGGAAAAAGTATAACATTAAGATGTCATAATTTCCAAATAACATGACAGTATATCTAGACATTTCATAGTAATCTACAGTCTATTAGTTTAATAACATTGCAAATTGGTTGGAAGTTCCATAACAAATCAATTGTATCTCCATATTCTAGCAACAAACAAAAAAGAAAATTTATAACACCAATGAAACTATCAAATAATAGGAATATATGTCATGTAGTGAAGTGTATTTAAACCTCTACAAAGCATTACTGAAAGAAGAAACCTTAGTAAATGGAAGCACATATCATAGAAATTGTTAAAATTTCATTAACTCCAAATTATTCCATATATTAAATTCCTCCTAAGATTTTAAGTTTTTTAAAATAAGAAATTCACAAATAAATTCTAAGTTCATATGCAATGTACCAACAAGTGTCAAAATTATTTTGAATACAAAGAA
The DNA here is from genome assembly GCA_029593785.1 of Cabassous unicinctus. Classification (NCBI taxonomy): domain Eukaryota; kingdom Metazoa; phylum Chordata; class Mammalia; order Cingulata; family Chlamyphoridae; genus Cabassous; species Cabassous unicinctus. The sequence continues at coordinate 4,225 of JAQZBX010106370.1, forward strand.
GCAATTGGGGGATCTTAAATCACCAAGTATCAAGAATTATTATGGGAAAAAGTAATAAAATAAAAAATAATTATTATGGGATCTATTTGTTATGCAGTATGTCAGTGGCAAAAGGGTAAATTAATTAGCATAACAGATTAAGGATTTTGGAAACATAACCAAAATTATACAACCACCTGATTTATTGAAAAGCAATGTGGTGAAGTGGGTCAAATGATGATCTTTTCCATGAATGGTAATTTGTGAAGCGGTTAACCATATTGAAAAAAATTCAGGACTCCATTTTCACATAATAAACCAACAAGAATTCTGGATAGATTGAAGATCTAAAAGTTGTAGGTAAAAATTAATAAATAGATTAATTAAAAATAAAGATTTTAGAAAAAGACATTAAAAAGTTATTTGTGATTTAGAATAGTAAGAATTATTTTGTAAACAAGTCAGGAAAAACTTTAATGTTAAAATAAAAATAGATAAATGGGACTTTATCAAATTTAAGAATTCCTTTTCTTCATAATACACCAGTTAAGAGTGGAAAGTGGTAACCCAGAATGTGGTGGTAGATATAAAATCTCTTCCAAACCATTGAGGAAATGACAGGTGACTAAAATGATCAAAAACCTTGAACAAATAATTAACAAGAAAGGATTTACATGAGGCTAATATATATTTAAAAATGTGCTCCACATATTCAGATCTCAGAGAAATATAATCAACTCTTTTATGAGACATTTTAACCACTTACCAGAATGGCTAATGTAGACATGATCTATAACATCAATTGTTGATTAAGATGTAGAGAAAATGGAAATAACTACATTGCTAAACAAAGTACTTGGAAAAATTTTTGTAAGCACCTTGGATATTTTGGGGCAGTTCCTACAGAGACTGAATATATTAGTAGTTTACAACCCAGCAACCCCCCACACTATCAGTCTGTATATATACATTACCAAAAGATGTGTACTCATTTCTTTATTTTCAGTTTATTTTTTGTTTATTTTATTTACATTGTTCATTATTTATATCAATGTTAAAAGTTACTTTGTTAACATTAACATAAGGTAAAATTTCAATAATAATAAATCTACTTTGGTCTGTGGACCTTCCCCCTTATTTTTGTTCATTCCTCAAACTTAAGGGGCTTGGGATGATGTCTGTTCTGCCTTCTTTAGGCTGAGAGGACACTTAGATATTATGGGACCAAGAAAAGGAATTGTTTTCCTTGCAGTTGTAGATAATCCTTGTCCGGGGTATGGGACTTGTCCATCATCATTTTGTTAGTTATACAGGGCAAGCCCAAAGAAAAAAGTAGAACAGGAGTAGGCTGCAACTTTGCTGGATTGCAGGGCAATCAGCTGGCATATGAACAATCTGAAGATTTAAGTCTCTGAAAAATATAGTTAACAAATACATTTGAAAAGTATAGGTTCAAATAAAAAGAGTAGAAGAATCATGATTAGGGAGATTAATAAATGAGTATAACTACATTATATTGAGGAAATGGATTTTCATTTATTCTCTAATAGGGTCTGTTGAGGGGATGCAGATTTCCTGAAGCTATGTGGTTTTCCTTTCCTGTCTGGACATTCCTAGAACCCTCAGGAGCACTTTAGTTTGAAGCTTTCTTTACTGTGGAAGTTTCTGAAATCTGCCTAAGACTTCCAAAACTGCAATCTCTGGAATGAACTCCCAGCTCACTTTGAACTCTCTTTACCATAAAAAACCCTCTATTTTATTTAATATTCCCCCTTTAGGTCAAGGACTTTCCCCAAATGCCTCATTGATTAACACTTCATAATCATTCCTTGGTGCCAGAGAGGTTCATCCCTGTGAGTTATATTCCACATTGGGGAGAATGTGGTAACTTTATTTGCAGTAATTGGCTCAGAGTAAGGCCACATCAGTAATAAGGAGGTTTTCAGGAGGTAAGTCAGCATTAATTAAAATTAGGCTTAGTTTAATTATTACAGGAATAAGGTTCATAAGTACAAGTATTAAGATCAAGGTCTTGGCACTTTGGCCTGTTTTCTTTTATTAGACCGGCATTATATATTCCAGAGATTTTTATCATCTTATTTGAAACACTAGAAGAATTTTCATAGAGTGGAAGTTTAATATTTTCTTAGCTATTGTGTGGGCCTCTATCTAGCCAGAAAAACCTATGACAAGAAAACATTTATATACTAAAGAGCTATATTTTAGGTGCAATTTTCCCCCTTATATCTCCCCACTATCAACATCCTGTACTACTGATGGACCTTTGTTATAGCTACTGAAAGAACATTCTTATATTTGTCCTATTAACCACAATCCTCAGACACCCCCCAAAAAACTGTTATACAGACCCCTGTTTCATCCTCTAGCTTTCCATCTAGTAACATGTATAACCCAAAACTTCCACTTTCAACCACATTCACACACACACACACACACACACTACATTGTTCTTGATTACACTCACATTGCTGTGCCACCATCATCCTCACCCTTTTCCAAACCATTGCAATCAATGTAATTAGAAATTCTGCACAGATTAAGCTTTGGTTCACTATCATCATCTTCCATTCTGTTTCCTGGTAACCTATCTTCCAGATTCTACTTCCATGAGTCTGCTCAGTATACTTTAATTTTATCACTGAAATGATGCCATATTTGTCTTTTTGTCTGGCTTATTACATTCAACATAAGATCCTCAAATTTCACCCATTTTTTTTTCACATGCATCAGTACTTCATTCCTTCTTACAGCCGAATAATATTTCCCTATATGTATATACTGCATTTAGTTTATCCATTCATCTGTTGATTGACACTTGGGTTAGTTCCATCGTTTGATAATTGTGAATACTGCTCCTATTAACATTGGTGTGTTTATACCTATTCATGTCCCTGCTTTCAATTCTTCTGGGAATATACCAAAAATGGGATTTCCAGATCATATGGCAATTTTATACTTAATTCCTTGAGGAATGGTCAAACTGTCCTTCACAGTGGCTGCATCATGTTATATTTCCAACAGCAGGGAATGAATGTTGTTATTTCTCCGTATCCTTTCCAACACTTGTAGATTTCCATTTTTTAATAGCCACCAGTCTAGTAGGTGTGATATCTCATTTAGTTTTGCTATGCATTTCCTTAATAGCTAGTGATATTGAGCATGTTTTCATGTGCTTTTTTAGCCATTTGTATTTCCTCTTTGGAAAAGTATCTGTTCAAAGCTTTTGCCTATTCTTAATTGGGTTGTTTGTCTTTTTATTATTGAATTTTAGGATTACATGAATGTCTTGGCTATTAGACTCTTATTAGATATATGGACTTAAAATATTTTCTACTTCTGAGTAAGCTGCCTTTTCACTTTATTGACAAACAATTTTCAAGCAAATCTGTTTTAATTTGGAGGAGGTCCTATTTATCTATATTTTCATTCACTTATCAAGCTTTTGGTGTAAATTTATGAAACTGTTGCCTACCACAAGATCTCATGGAGGCTTTCCTACATTACCTTTTTGGAGTGTTATGATCCTGGCTCTTATAATTAGGTCTTTGATTCCTCTTGAGTTAATTTTTGTCTGGGGCATTAGAGAGGGATCCTCTTTCATTCTTTTGGATATGGATAACCAGTTATTCCAGCGCCATTTCTTGAAGAGATTATTCTGTTCCAGTTGTGTGGACTTGGCAGGCTTCTCAAATATCAGTTGGACACAGAGGTTTTGTTCTATTTCTGAACACTCAGTTTGCTTCCATTAGTCAACATGTCTATTTTTGTGCCAATCCCATGTAGTATTAACCACGGGAAGTTTGGAATATGCTTTAGAGTTCGGTAGTGTGATACTCCAACTTTATTCTTCTTTTTCAAGATGTTTTGGCTATTTGTGGCCATTTATCCTCCCAAACAAATTTGATAATTGGCTTTTCCTTTTTGGCTGCAAATTCTGTTGGAGGTTTTATTGTGATTGCATTGAATCTGTAAATAAATTTGGATAGAAAGGACATCTTAATGATATTTAGTTTTCCAATCCATGAACATTGAGTATCCTTCTACCATTTGTTTAGGTCTTCTATGATTTCTTTGAGCAATATTATGTAATTTTCTATGTAAAATTCTACTGTATATTTAGATAAATATTCCTAGATATTTGATCCTTTAGCTATATTGAAAATTCATTTTTCTTGATTTTCCCCTCATATTGCACATTCCCAATGTGTAGAAACACTCTGCTGAGTTTTGCATGTTGATCTTATATACCACCATATTTCTGAATTCATGTATTAGCTCTAGTAGCTTTGTTGTAGATTTTTCAGGATTTTCTTAATATAGGATCATGTAATGTGCAAATAGTGTAAGTTTTATTTCTTCTTTTCAAATTTGGATGACTTTTATTTCTTTTTCTTGCCTAACTGCTCTAGAAAATACTAACAAAACGTTGAATAATATTGGTGAGAGTGGGAATCACTCTTGTCTTTTTTCTGATACTGTAAGTAAAGCATTTAGTCTTTCAACATTGAGTATGATGTTAACTCTCAGGTTTTCATATTTGACCATTATCATCCTGAGGAAGTTTCCTTCTATGCCTATCTTTTGCAGTGTTATTGAAAATAAAGCGTGCTGAAAAATGTAGAAATTTTTGTCATCCATAGAGATGATTATATAAAATTTATCCTTTGATCTGTTAATGTGGTGTATTGCATTCATTGATTTTTTTAATGTTGAAGTATCCTTGCACACCTGGAATAACCCACTTCATCATAGTGTATAATTCAATTAATATATTATTAGATTCAATTTGCAAGTATTTTGTTGAAGGTTTTTCTTCTAAGTTCTTTAGAGAGATTGGTCTCCATTTATCTTTTCTTATACCGTCTTTATATGGCTTTGGTATTAGGGTGATATTGGCGTCATAAAATGAGTTAGGTAATGTTCTCTCTTCTTCAAGTTTTTGAAAGAGTTTGAGTAGGATTTATATAAGTTCTTTCAGGAGTGATTGGAAAATTTATCTATGAAGCCCTCTGTTCCTGGGCCTTTCTTATTTGGGAGGTTTTTAATGCCTTATTTAAACTCATTACTTGTGGTTGGTCTCTTAATGTATTCTATTTCATTTTTGTCAGTGTAGGTTGCTCATGTGTTTCTAGGAATTTATCCATTTCACAAAAGTTGTCCAACTTGTAGGCATACTATTTTCCATAGTACCTTATTAATGATGCTTATTTTATTTCTATGGGGTAAATCATCTCTCATTTATGATTTTATTTATTTGCATCTTCTTTTTTTCTCTGTTGGTCTATGAAAGGAATTCTCAATTTTATCAATCTAATAAAACAGCTTTTGGTTTTGTTAATTTGCTGTATTTATGTTTTATTTTCACTATCATTTAATGCTTCTCTAATCTCTGTTATTTCCTTCTTTCTGCTTGCTTTCAGATTAGTTTGTGTTCTTTTTCTAGTTCCTCCCAATGCACAGTTAGGTTTTTTATTTTAGCTCTTTCTTGTTTTTAAATGTAGGCATTTAGGTATATAAATGTCCCCCTCAGCACTGCCTTCACTGCATCCCATAAGTTTTGATATGTTGTATTCTCATTTACATTCACCTTGAGATATTTACTGATTTCTCTTGCAATTTACTCCTTGACCCAGTGATTTGTAAGAGTGTATTAAAATTCCATGGTGTTGTGAATCTTCCATTTCTCCACTCAATATAGATTTACAGCTTCATTCTATTTGGTCAGAGAAAGCACTTTGCATAATTTCAATTTTCAATTAGTTGAGACATTTCTATGACCTAATATGTTGTCTATCTTATCCTGGAGAATGATACATGAAAGCTTGAGAAGAATGATTATCTTGCTGTTATGGTGTGCAACGTTCTGTATTAATCATTATTTAATGTAGTATTCAGGATCTCTCTTTATTTCTTGACCTTCTGTCAAGATGTTCTGTGTATTTCTGAGAGTGGTGTATTGAATTCTCCCACTATCATTGCAGAGGTGTTTATTTTTTCCCTCATTTTGCTACTGTTTGCTTCATGTATTTTGAGGCACCCTGGTTAGATGCATAAATATTTATGATTGTCCTCTCTTCTTGATAGATTGTATCTTTTATTAATGTATGTGTCCTTCTTTGTCTCTTAGACCATTTTGCACTTAAATCTATTTTGTCTGATATTAGAATAGCTATCCCAATTCTTTTTGGGTTAATGTTTGCTTGGAAAACATTTCTTCCAACTTTTGACTTGCAACCTATTTGTGACTTTGGGTCTAATGTGACCCGCTTATAGACAGCATACAGATGAGCCATAGGTTTTATGCAATCTGTCAATCTAGGTCTCTGAATTGGGGAGTTTAATCCATTAAAATTCAATGATATTACAGCACAAGTAGTACTTCAACTATATCTTTATGCTTATATATGTTTCACCTTTTTTCTTTCTTTTTTACACTTCTGGTTTTCTTTACTAATAATTTTCCATTCTACACTCTCCTCCAAACCTCTCTCTCTTGCCTTTTCCTTTCTTTTTTTTTTTT